>JALLBJ010000113.1:0-100604 GCA_036940105.1 Skeletonema potamos
TCTTCCGATCTCATACTTTTACAGTCAACTTTTTTCGTCCATTTTTTCGTCGGATAGATAGTAGTACCCAATATGGGCAGAAGAGACGAGAAGCCCAATGTCATGCCATTATTTCGCTAAGACAAAAATTCAGCGAAGACTAATGTACACTATCTCCTTATTATGCAACAATGGACATGGGCGATTAAACTTTTAAACACTATTCTTCGGAAGAAACCTAAGTACAGACTGCCACTTTAAGTCGCAAACATCTCTTGGTCTGCCGGTGGGGGTTTGAAGGGACAACTCTATACCCTCTAGACCATATGAGAAGCAATGCTGCGCCTCTGCTTGAGTCATTTGTGCCTTCGGTGGCACTCCTTTGTCTGTGGCTGCCTTGTCTATGAAACCCATCAGGCGTTTAAGCTCAGTATGAGTCCTCTTCCCTCGTTTCTTCAACTTGGCAGTACTAAAATCCCTATTATCAAGTAGTTTGATCGGACTAATTTTCTTCGCCGGATCGCCGCAATGCCAGTTAATGTAAGTGCTTTGGAGTGTTCCCTTCGGAAACTCCCAACCCACAGGAATACGCCGTTGCTTGCCGTCAGGGTGGGGGAATACATGATATTTGGGCACGGCTCCTTGAGAATTCGCTGAGGTAGAATCAGCAGGAAGCAGTCGACCTTCGAGCATGACTTTCATACTGTTGACAGTTTGAACCAAGCCATTTACTACAGGGCTATTATCTACCAACTTCTGCATCTGGGCATAGGTTACTGGACCATTCATTTGCCTCTGATCTAAAAGCCTTTCGAACCGTGAAGGCAATTCATCAATCTTCTTCTCCATCCTCATTTGATTATTCAGCTGCACATGACAAGGCATCAAACCAGTTGCCTCTGCAAAGTAAATGGCATGATCATCCCATGGCATCGCTATCCTGACATGTTGCTTCAATTCCATGACACGTGCATTGGTAAATAGAGGTGTCCGACGAAGCTCTCCGTTTGCAGGTATCATTCGATTGATGGCATCAAAGTGGTGGAGATGACTCGCAAGGCCTATTCGAAGGAAGGGATGGATACTTGGGTAGACTGCCATATTGTCTGGTCCAAAAATAGCGTCAAGTACCTCACGGACAATCGCATCAACTTCTGCCTTCTTTGCAGCATATATATCTGCAGGGACACCTCCTTCTTGGACGCTCTGTAACACATCAATAGGAACAAAGTCGGGAAAGGATGCAGCAAATTGAGGCATATTGATTGGTAGACCAGCTAGAATCCTACCAGTCAACCGATCGGATGCCATTTCTTGCGCAATGTAGGGGTCCCTTGTAGTTCCGAGGGACTTTCCCTCTCGTAGGCAGGCTGCTGCACTTGTAGGCCCAGCTGTGGAACCGCAATTCAACTTGGTGTGAGCACACTTTCTCCAAGAATACATGGTGATTTCAGGAAGAGGTACACCATGCTTGGATTCACACAACGGAACACCTTGAGCATCCACATTCGCCTGAAGCACCTTCTTCACAACTCGATTAAATTTTTGCGTTGCTGCCTCCTGATTTCCTTTCAAAATTGAATTGTTTGGCTTGCCAACCAGGTCAGGGTGGAGTACAAGATAGTGGAACACTTTTTGGACGAAAAATGTTTGACATACTTATGTGCGGAACTTCGATGGAAACACACTGAGTCTGAGTGCCAGTGCCAAGCAAGTGCCACCATTTCTTCGGGAACTCTTCGGCTACTCTTGATTTATTTAGCCAGCAAGTATGGTACGAGATAATTGTGAGTATTACTATTCTCAAGTGCAAGTAAGGAGAAGGGTTAAGTAGGTAGGGTGATCGCACTAGCTTATAATGCGATCCGCGATCTTGCTTCAACTTCCTCGGTGTTTGATGAGTAGAAGGGAGGAGCTACTTATCTCAACTGCTAGCATATCTCACAACATCATTAAATATGTCTCTCTATTTGTTACTCCAAAGAAATGATTACATATTACAATTGCACAATAATAAAAATCAAGAAAGAATGAATGGGCTTGTCAAAAAGTCCCTGTTGATACTAGTGTTGCTTGAAAGAATCGCCGGTAATAACACAACATTTGCATTTTTATTTGGTCATCTACCTCAAAATCAGTACTCCCGCCATCACCGCACAGCAGTATCTTCTTTGCCAAGCAATAATGAACAGAATCATGCCTCAACTTTGCTGGAGTCCTCAATAACGCGACCCTTTCAGCTCGAAAGAATTGACCACGTTGTCATTCGCTGTCATAACTTCCCTGCAATGTTTGAGTTTTACACCCGCATCCTCGGATGTGCTATTGACGAACCCAGAAATGATTACATTAGTCGATTTGGTGGCGCACTCACGCATTTGAGGGCTGGCGCTTGCTACATAGATTTGTTGGCTTATGATACAAAACATTTAACAGAGGAGGGGAAACTATTTGCTGCACGTTCGTATGCAGGCGGAGCAGGTATAGGGGAGAATATTAGCGTAGATGACTTGTGTTTTTCAGCTGATTCGTCTACATTGGACCATTTATGCATTAGGATAGAACCATTTGATGAACAAAGACTCAAGGAATATTTCACGGAGCATAGTGTCACCATAGTTGCAGCGGGAGAAAGGCGTTTGGGAGCAGATGGTGTTGGCCCTTCGGTTTATATCCGTGATCCGGAAGGAAACGTCATAGAACTGAAAGGGAAGCCAAGTTCAATGACAACTAGTGGAGGTAATGACAACAACTCCGCAAGAACAAAACACAAGGAAAATAAATACACAAGCAAAGATATTACGCAAAACCCAGTCGCAAATAAAGAAAGAAGTAGTGTTGGACGAAATAATGATGACGTTGAAAGACTGTCGGCGATGATACCAATAACTCCATGCAACAGAATATGCCGTTACAACAATTCATTCTACAGTGGTCAAGTTTGTATAGGATGCTTCCGCGAAGAGTATGAAATCAAAATGTGGCAATCTATGACAGCATCAGAAAAGAGCTTAACTTTAATGGATCAGATCGATAGATGTAGAGATTCGGAGAAAAGCAATGTGAGTTATGATGGCGCAGTAACAGTCGAAGAATTAACTAATCAATACAATTATTGGGCGGTGTTGGCCAAGGAAAGCAAGGCTTGAGCTTATATTTAGTACCATACAAGCAGAACAAGCTGTTAGATCCAAGCCTAGATAGGTACTAAGAACTCTTATCATAAGTTATCATACTTCACATCCAATCTTAGTTACTAAAATAAAGAAATCCAAAAATACTGTCGTGCAGTGGGCTCTTCGCTGTCGTGGGCCCGGGTTCAAGTTCAAAGTTCCCTCCGACCTCTTTTTGATTTCATCGTTCTTTTTTCAGCTGCGCACGCAACAGGGAACAATGGAAGCTGCACCAGTGTTAACTCTCACTCTGCAGTACAACAGAAAGATCGTTGATAAGATATTTGAGCCATTTACACGACATGAAACCTCAACAGTGCCACACATCTAGGGCATCACCTTTGTTTCAGGCCCTGCTCTTAACTCTGGTGTTTGTTCTTCCTTATTTCGTCACATGCAATCCGACGGCGGTAACAAAGAGCCGATCTCTTCTTCCTACCCAACACACCAAGTTATGGGGAATAGTTCCAAAACTGATTGATTCTAGCATACCTAAACATATCATCGTCATGGGTGGACCCGCGAGTGGCAAGGGCACACAATGCCAAAAGCTGGCAGACAAGTATGGGCTTGTTCATATCTCTTCTGGTGATTTACTCCGACAAGCAGTATCTTCAAACGATGGCGGGCCAGCGGCACCACATATCTCCATTATCAAGGAATGTATGGAGGCAGGCAAGCTCATTCCTGATAGCTTGATGACTCGTCTTATATTAGACCGTCTAAGATCTCGTGATTGTCGAGAACGAGGATATATATTAGACGGATATCCAAGGACGCTGGCTCAGGCAAAGTCACTGCAAGATGCTGGAATCAGTCCTGATGTATTTCTTCTCTTGAATGTGCGCGATGAGGAGGCAATAAAGCGAGTAATAGGACGAAGAACAGATAGCGTAACAGGCAAGGTTTATCATTTGGAATTCAATCCACCCCCCAATGACGCGGAAGTGCGAAAGCGTTTGATTATCCGTGCTGACGATACACTAGAGAGTATGAAAGTACGCCTGAAGCAATTCAGAGAGAACGTTGCCTCCGTTGAAGATTGGTACCGGGATATAAAGCGTGAAGTAGATGGATCGAGCACCCCAAGCGAGGTGAGCAGAGATATTGATGCAACGCTGAAGCAGATGCGCAAGAGAAAACAACGAGCATGAAAGTCATGGGCAATGTAGGTTATAAATTGGAGCTATTAAAACATAATATTTTTGACATTTTATCTGTCCTGAAAAGGTGTGCCATCTTCTCCTTGGAAATAGAGATGGCTGCACTTGTGCGGCTCTTCTCTGAAGCATGTATTTCGTCCTGGCTGCATTACTTTAAAGGATGAAGGATGCAAGCGGATCAGAGAATCCTCGTAGACAAGTATGTTCGACTCATCGCATAATGCCATCAAGAATGTCATCATTTTCTCTCCCGCCTCCTTTTTGCAACGTGCTTCACCGACGATTGTGTCCCTACGCGAGTCTTGCACCCAACCAAAGCAGAAGAGAGATTCAGCACGAGATTGGATGAGAGACTTCATATCAAACTCTTGTTGCTTAGAGAGTTCATATCGGAATCCTGTATACCGAAGTGATTTGTCTCTCCACACTTGACTCGTGCTGTCCGCGACGACGACGAACAATGACAAGACTGAGAGCAGCAGTAGCAATGACATTTTGTGGATAGTGATTCAAACGATGCTCTCAATACCTACCAAGAGGTAAGTAAATATTTAAAATCATTTCAAGGACGCTTGCCACTTGGTCACGAGGTGGAGTTCACGGACGAGGATTTTACACTAGCACTTGAAGCCCTAGAACACACAGCAACACCTGGTCCTTCCCGTTACTTGAAATCACCAGATATGACGTTTGCAGTGACTCCAGCCAAGATATTCTCTTAGATGCTGCTCATCTTCGAACCAGGTGTGTTACAGCCGTCGATACAAGCTTTGAGACGAAGCCAACAAATTCAGTTGGATGGATTGCATCTCTCGCAGTCAAAGCATGTGTTCAGCTATCATAGAGATAGATGGTATTGATCCGTAACAACGAGTTGCATAAACCTACCTATTCTGAGTACTACCGATTGCAGTCAGTCAGCAGCAACACAAGTGCGCTTTATTTTTCACGCATAATACATATATACTATTAAGTTATTCTGTAATCGATACGAAATGGGTGCCTAGAGAGAACTTAGGCCATGGATGATGATAAGTACAATTCTCCTTCACAACTATATAAATGCACAAACATAAACAATATACATGGTGTTCTTGTTCTGTCTGCTGTCTGTCTTGTTGCCAGACCAGCCCCCAAAAAGGTCTACTCGTCGTCTCCAACCGATGAATCGTCGCAGGGATCATCCTGGATAGGGATGAACCCAGCATGTTCCATCGTCACGAAACGTCGACGCTGCCATCTTGGCCTCATTTGCAGTCTGATGCGAGGGAAGTACGATGCAAGTTCTGCATCATCGCCATCATCGTTAAGTGTGTTGTACGACAGAATTGGGGTACTTCCAACGCCACTGCTGCCTTCTTCTTGAGGTTCTTGCGTAGTAAAGGTTGGTACAACCAGTCTCAGTCTGGGTACTGATAGACTAGAATCGACTTGTATCAGTACCGACTTGGCAGAAGCCGGTGGTGTCTCTTGATCAAACACACTGCTGTTGGCAGAAGCATGTCCTTCTTGAGGAACAATATTATGTTTGCAACGTTTTGGAAGAGGTGGAGGAGACGACAAGGGGCGCCGCATTTTCTCGTTTGATGTTGAATCTTCGAGAGGCGGCGGTGTTGAGATAATAGTGCGCATATTATGCTCTGCTGCCCATCCCAACGATGGCAAAGACGAAGAATCTCCGTCTCCGTCGCTGGCAGGTTTGGAAGATGCCTTCTTGTTAGGGCTTACGAGCATTATCGCAGTAGTAGTATTCGAATAGCTGTTCATGAATTGGATAGAAAAATCATCGGACGGAAGAATAATAAGATGATGCAACTGTACTAATCGTGGCAATTTGTGCCTTCGAATCTCGGGATGGTGACAGGAAAATTCCGCCATCGAATGGTACATGATGTATGATGTCTTCCTGAATGACATCACGATGCGAGATGCGAGAGAGAAAAGAACTTTTTGAGGTGCGCGTCATCGGAGCGCAGTCGGAGAAGAAGCGATGGAGGAAACGGGCGAGGTCGAGAAACTCCTGAAAACAAACCCGAGAGAGAACGCGAGAGAGCACTTTCCCTTCTTTACAGTGAAAAAGCGACGACGATAATGCTGTTGACTTGCGCTGCAAGAAGTTGATGTTGTGAAAGGCGGAGGGCAGTAGGTAGTCGCCAGGACGACATTAAAGAACAGGCGGGTTGAAGTCGGCGTGCACTCCTGAGTAGACAACAGCGACGACCAAGGTGTTGGCCGAAACGTGGAGCGGCGGGTGAGTGAGATGTTGTTCGAAGTGGATGTATGCATTGTTCCATTATGCTGAGGCATTACCTCACCAAGCAATTCGTTATTCATTTGCATGATCGTCTGACATCAGCTTCCGTCATTTTTCACATAGTTTCATCATGTCACGTGACGGTGGAGAGCGCGGACAACTATTTTCCGCCCCATTTACAGAAACGGCCGAAACCGATGGCAACCATCCGCTGCACCACCAGCAGCAACGATGGGGAACACCGCCCATAACGATGCAGCACGGAGCGCATCCAGGTGGAGATCAAACGGCCCTTCTCAATATGCTACGCGCCCAAGTGGAATATTATTTCTCTCCTCAAAATCTGAGCCGTGATAACTACCTCCGGAATATGCTCGCAGACGCTTCAACGAAGCAGCAACATCAGCCACCGCCGCCTCAGAACATGCAGCTAATGACACCAATTGAGGTGATTGCTAATTTCCCCAAAGTTTGGAACATTTGCGCATCGTTCGGGGCTGCTGGGATGATGCCCGAACCTCCCGCGGTCTTACTTGGCAAGGCACTTCAGGGGAGTAATATTGTCATTATTAGTGCGGACGGTGCGTGGATTGGTCCCAGGTCGCAACAATTGCCAATCTTTACGGGAAGTGCACCTCCATCACCATCACCATCTCATGGACCACCGGCTACCATTGCCACCTCAGCTCCCCATTTTCCACATAATCCGCCGTACAACATGTCTCCGTATCCTCCACCACAAATGATGATGATTCCAATGCAGCAACCGGACGGGACGATGCTCCATCAAAATTTTCCTCCTCCGTACTATTTGGGACCGCCTCCACCACCACACGACAGCAATAGACCTCTCTCGGCGGGATCGGGAAGTCCTTCTTCGGCATCTCTTGAAGATGCTGGTTCGATACCATCGCAAATGAAGGAATCATCGAAGAGATCAGTGGCTTCGGCATCCGGGGCATCGTTGTCATCCTTGTCAGAACAACCATCACAAGTTCAACTGATGCAAACGCAACAACAACAACACATCCATCAGCCGCAATACGGCGGGCCAATGATGGGTCAGCAGCCACCGGGAGGGTATCCAATGTCTCCGCATCAACAGCAATTCCTTCCTCCACCCTATGGCGCTTCAATGCCCCCATATCCACCATATTACAATCCTGCTCAGCAAATGTATCAACCAAATTTTATGCCACCGCCGGGAGGCCGATATGGAAGTCCAGGAGGGGGGCTTCCACCTCCACCCCCACGTGGTTATCATGGTGGCGTGCCTCCTCCACCGTATCCCTACCAAGGAATGATGCAACCACCACCACCACCACCACCACCACCACAATTTGTTGGGGATGGATACCCTCCTCCACACCCTCACGGGTATCCACCACGGTATCAACCAAATGTAGGTGACAACCGAAAAGGTGGTGGCTCTTTTGATGTACAAAAGAAAGTTCAAGATGGGTACAAGAAAAAGAAGAAGAACAACAACAATTTTGATAGGAAAAGGGGCAATGATCAGCACCATCATAATTATGGATATCGTTCGCCAAATCTCGGACAGCAGCAAACCTATGGTGGTACTGGCAGTGCGCCACCATCGCCCCATTTCAATAATAGATACCAGAACCAACACGAGAAAATGGGAGGCGAGTCAGATAAGCAGACGAACAACGAGGCTGGAAAAGGAGCTGTTTTTAATCCATTAGATTTTCCTGGTTTGGATGGTAAAGCAGCATCCGATACAACTCAACGAAAGACAGTTACTGCTCCTGATGAAAAGCTTGTTGGATATGCAAGTGCATTGTTGAAGAGGAATGAGAAAGGGAATGCAAGTTCCACTGGAAAAACAGCACCATCAGCAGTAAAATCACCAGAAAATGTAGATGACAACACCATGACACAGCAAATGGAAGCGATGGAGAAAGAAATACTGAGTGAATTTCATGATCTTAGCATCCGTGAAAATGAACACGCTGAACATTACGACATCAACAACAAGAAGTATGACGCCAACGTCACTTCGGAAGCAGAGGACAAGACTGACGGCCACACCGAGGAAACGTCTCCAACGTCGACAGATAATGACGTGGCGTCACCACAGTCGACTGGCAATGGAAACAGTCTAACAATATTGCCGGAACCAAACACTAAAACTCCCGAGGCAAACCCACCGAAACAAATTTCCAGAGTAGATCTGGAAGAGGGGGAGGGATCCGCACCATTGCCAGTTGTGGAGCAACTAAAGCCAGCACGCGACAACAAAAACGATGATGATGAAGAGCCGAACATAGAAGTTGAAAAGCCAAAACCACCTGCAGCTTGGGGATCGAAAAGATTATTCGCTGATGTTGTGGCATCACAGAAGAAATAATTCTTATCTCTCTCTCTTCTATCGAAAGTTGTCGTGTTTGTTATTAAATTAGAAGTCTTGTTGTTGCGATTTAGTATTAGTATATTTTATCAGACGCCCCCTTTACCTTTGCTGCGACCTCAAGTATTCGACTTTTCCGTTTCTCTAACACATACTTCTTTGCCAACTCCAGCTCAGCATCTCTTCCCGACAGCTCAACAACACTAGGGTTAGAGTCTGATTCGTCAATTTCCTCTCTTGGAGATTCAGATAGTACACTATGATCCTCACCACTCTGACTTGAAGATGAGGCGTATGATTCATCCTCGCTTGAGCTACTTGCCTCCAACCGTGCAATTGTCCGTGGAGTCAAAGGCTCACCATTTTCATCCAAGAGTGATTTTGGCATATCAGGGTAGGTCAATATATTTGTCGGCTTGTCATATAGAGTCTCGTTTGTATCTCGATGGACCCACACGGGGAGATCATTGAACTGGTCGTACATTTCGTCGTACTTTGTGAGCTGTGGCAACGATATATGCACAATGCTAAGCTATCGCGTTTAAATTGTCAGAGGAGTACCTGTTACAAAAGATAGGAGAGCTTACCTCTAAAGTTTTCAATTTATGCAAAGCAACATCGTTTTCGTAGTTGCGCCTTTCTTGGCGTAGTCTTGCCCTAGCCTTTCCCCTACGCTGCTTCTTCGATGCTTGAACTACATCTCGCCAGCCTTGGAAGGCATCGCTTGCACTATTTCCCACCCACTTCTTCATGATCCTGCGGACTTTTTCGTTTTCTTCCATTACTTTCGCAGTACCTTTGGCCACTTCTTGGTCGATATACTCGTTCATTACATCTATCTCAACTCGTTTACGTTGTGCTTTAAAGCTTTGACGACTGCCACGCAAACTGGAGGCAATGGTTAACATAGTCGCTGCAAACGAAGAACGTGACCGCGATGATGTGGGCTGAGTAGACGTTTGTGATACCTCTCGACTAGAGGCCATTCTCTTCTCTGCCTCATCACGCACCATCATCATCCCATCATCAGTCGTGAGGTACTTCTTTGCGATGGCTTCAGCTGCTTTGACCGCTTCAGCGATCTTCTTCTCTTCTGCTTCAACTCTTCGTTTTTCAACCATGTTCTCCTCGTAGACCATATTCATCCGCAATATGAGCGCTGGTCTCGTGCATTCCCATCCATCGTTGGAAGGATGACACGGCTGTGGGCTCCGTCCGGTTTGCACGCATGAACACTTACGAAACTTAGCTGATGAAGCCTTCTTCACAATTGATCCCGCAGCGTCTTGGAACTGAAAAATTGCTCGTTCCACCTCACATCTTTCGAAGGGAAAGGAGTTGATTCCACCAGAGAATTTGTTGAGCTCTGGAAGCAGTAATGACCATAGAGCATCGGGAGGGAACTGATAAAAGTGATCGTCAACCACACGGAACACAGTCTCGTGTAGGTCACCTCCTACTTCATATTGCTGAATTCGACTCAAAACTTCAGCAAGACTCTGGACGATGTTCCTCACTTTCTCTACACGATTCCTAGATACTCGATTTCTGCTCCATCGAAGTACCTCTTCTGCTCCCTTCGCAACAACATCAGCACTGGGATAGACCATGTCTACATTGCCTTCGAGTTTCAACACTTGAAGCTTTGTGAGCCGATGGAAAAGCTGTGGAAGAGATGAAAGTTGATTATGATCTAACCAGAGCTCACGAAGCATCGGGACGTCAACGATCGAGTCCGGCAAGACGTTGATTTTGTTTCTGCTCATTCGCAACTCCTCCAGTACCGTGAACCTCTGTAACCCGATAGGAAGATATGTGAGCTCGTTACCCATGACTGACAGCCGCATTAAACTCTTCATGCTCATGAGGCAGTCAGGGACGCTGACAAAGTTATTGTAATTTAGGTTCAATACCTCACATTTCAATCGTCCAAAGTCGCGTGGAAGATCTGCGAGCTCATTACTTTCAAGGTTCAAGTGAGTCAATGCTGTCAATTTGCCAATGCTGCTTGGGATTTGGGAAAGTTTATTAGTGGCTACTTCTAACCGTTTGAGGTAAACCAAGTCACCAATCTCTGTTGGTAATGTAGATAGTTTGTTTCGCAGCAGGTTCAAAGTCACAAGACTAGCGAGGTGGTGTATACCAGTGATGTCATCGATGGCATTGGATGCCAGCGAGAGATGCCTAAGACTCTTGCAATGTTCGGGTATTTTTTGGAGGCTGCTCAGATTCACCCCATCTAATGCTAAATGTACGAGGTCTTTCCCATATGTGCTTTTGTAACTGTAGACTCTATCCGAGACGCGAGGTAAATCCTGCCAAGAAATTCGCACGGTGCCTGTGCCAACGTCACACGCTAATTTCCACGTTTGGTCCTCGTGACGTTTTTTGGACTCAAGCTCTGCAGTCTTTTGTCCTTGGTCTATACTGAGCTGCCGTGCTCTCAGTCTTTGGGCGAGCTGCTGTCGCTCTTTTGCATCGTGAAGAAAGTTCATGTTGAGGCTCCAGGCCTACTTGAATTAAGCCGTCCTAATAACGTAACTAATAAACCCTGGACCGATCTCACGATCAGCTGAGCGATCTCAGTGGGACGCGCTTCATTAGGATTCGCGAGGCCTTGAAGTGCGAGAGTTTTGTGAGAGTTTTTTGGCGTCAAATCTTTAGAGTCCCTGATGTTGCGTTTTAGTGAGAATTTAAAAAAATGCCTCCCCAATGTCGATGAAAGAAGGAAATAAAAATCAAGAAAGAATCTGTCTTCGCAATGATTACCGCTATCCCGATCAAAGCAGCATTGCTCGCTCTGCTGTCTACACAATCACACGGCCTCCACAATCAAGCCGCTACTACCTTACGTGGATATCATTGTAAAGACGACACGCAATCTGATGCTCATCAACCTTGCGTGTTATGCCCCGAAGGATTCTATTGTCCGGATAAAAAAACAATGATTGAATGTGGATCAGTGGATGTGTATTGCCCTCTGGGGAGTGTGCTTCCAACCAAAGTCTCCAAAGGCTACTTTACTATTGACGAAGCCGGGCCCGAAGACAAACGTATAGCACAAAAAATTTGCGAAATTGGTTACTTCTGTGCAGGAGGAGGAGTAAAGAAACTTTGCCCCAAGGGTCATTATTGTAACAACATAGGTATGACGGAGCCTTTGGTTTGTGGTGACTCTAGTGTATTTTGCAGAAAAGGATCCGTCGAGCCAACGGCGGTGACAAAAGGATTCTACTCAATCGGTGGCAGCTCCAATGCGACACGAGAAGAACAAAAAATAGCTCCCAGGGGATACTTCTCCAAAGAAGGGATCGTATTTGCGTGCCCAGCAGGCCATTACGGTAACACATCAGGCCTATTCACTGATGAATGCAGTGGCATCTGTGAAGCTGGATGGTTCTGCCCCCCCGCATCAACAAGTCCCAGGCAAATCGCTTGCGGAAGGGAGAGTCACATCTGTCCTAAAGGGTCCTCTGGACCTCAGCAAGTTCAAGATGGATACTACACGACGGTTTTCAATGAAGAGCCTTGTAGACCTGGTAAATTCCGAGCCCCTCTTCCGGGAGAAGAAGTAGGCGTTTCACCTGTAACAGAGAAGCTGAGCAAAGATTCGTGCGTTCCGTGCCCCACTGGCACGCACAAACCAATCTCTGGGAATAGCATCTTCTTGTGCTTGGACTGTGGCTCCAGAGCGTTTACAACTGATGGAATCAATTGCGAATGCTATCAGTCCGCGACAGACAAAATGAAGTCTACGAAGTCATTCTACGACTGGACTTCGGGAACCTGCGTCGATATCACTAACGAAGACATGTTGAAAGATTTTCCCGATGACTTCCACGAACCAGGAGATCAATTTTCCAAGTTCTTCGAGCATCCATGTGAGCTGGGTCACTATTGCAAGGAAGGAATCCGTTACAAGTGTGCGGCGGGGACTTTTGGAAACAAGGAAATGGAGGTTAACTCTGCTTGTGCAGGATCATGCAAAGAGGGGTACTTTTGTCCTGAAGCAAGTACAAGTCCCACCGAAAAAAACTGTGGAAGTGTAGGTGTCTTTTGTCCACCTAAGAGTTCGTCTCCAACTTATGTCAGCCCAGGTTACTACTCAAATGAGGACGATCCGATAGAGAAAAAGACTTCGCAGCACTTGTGTCCACCTGGATATTTCTGCCCAGGCGATGGGCTAAAATATCAATGCCCGCCAGGAAGATATGGTGCGTCATCTGGACTCGTAGAAAGTGACTGCGACGGAGAATGCTCTTCAGGCTATTTCTGCAAACCAGGAAGCACCTCCCCGCGTCAGTCTCCGTGCGGCAATGCAACAGTATATTGCCCTAAAGCGTCGAAACTTCCCCTTCTCGTTGACCAGGGATACTATTCAGCGTCTGAAATTTATACCATCACTGCCAACTATGCCGGGCCGAACGCAACTCATGACATTCAACGTGAATGTGAAGTGGGTTACTGGTGTCAAGACGGCGTCAAGTACTACTGTCCACAAGGAACTTATGGGGCCATGACTCAATCAAGAAACGTAGACCAATGCGAGCCATGTAAAGAAGGCTTCTACTGCAAAAGCCAACCAGCCCCCCCTACTACAAAGGAGACGCAGGTTGAGTGCGGTGATGCGGCAAAATATTGCCCACAAGGTTCAGCCGAACCGCGCGATGTTGATCTGGGTTACTACACACTCAATCGGTTCGGGAAAGAAGAAGGGCTTGAGACGCAACGAACAAGCCAAGTAATCTGTCCGTGAGTGTCATGAATTTGATCTCTATGTACAATCATGCTATCTCACTTGACTCATCTGAATTGCTCTTCGTCAATACATCACCATCACATTTATAAATTCACATTCAGCAAGGGCTACTACTGCCACAACGGGTTGAGATTCAAGTGCAAGGAGGGAACATATGGAGAGACATCTGCTTTGTTTGACGAGACTTGCAGTGGGTTTTGCCCCCGAGGGTTCTTTTGTCCTGAGAATACTGTTCATCCGATTCCATGCAGCCCTGGAAGCTACGCAAGTGGTGGTGCAAAGGAATGCACGTCATGTGAGTTACCATTGACGGTTTCAATGGAGATCAAGAATTCCTTGTGTCGAAATGACAGGTCGTGTTGTTTCAATTATGACACAACCTAACCGCCTCCGAGGAAGATGAAAGACCAAGAGCCACCCATCAAAGTAACCTAAAACGAATTTATGGATCAAGTCCTCGCTTCATCCGCTCAGCACTCTTATGCGCAACCATCTCCGCCTTCTGAATAGTTTGTTTCCTCATCTGTCGTAAAGCATCAGATCCGTTAGTCTCTACAGCATCAACTTTACAACATATTTGTATAATGAACTCTTGTACCACCTTGTCTTCCATCTCACGACTACGCCGCCCTTCATCAATCTTGTCAATTTCCGCATTCAAGTTTGTAAGTGCATCGATACCATCCTTGTCCTGCGCAAAACTTGGTGAATGGAGTAACAGTATTTTGGTTCTTGTTTCCAAGCCTATGCCGGAATGTTCTTCTTTATTTGATTCATCAACAATTGACGGACCCAATAAAAGAGAGTCATCATCCATTTTCTTTCGTTTTGCAACGAGCCGCTGGTAAGATGCAGGAACACCTGTTTGCTTCTGAACCTCATATTTGAGGTCTGCTAGTGTCGCCGTCGGAGAAATTTCTAGCTCAATATGATGACCCAAACCGGCTATTCGTAGAAGGATTGGGGCTCCGTCACTGCTGCTACGAACATCGTCGCCATCCAAAGTGATTAACGACATTTTACTCATAATTTTAACTGGCGAGAATGATGACAAAAAATATAACCACAACTCTGGCAAAAGGTATAAGGACCAGGCACCGATCAAATCCACCCCAAATCAATAATATGAGGAGAGGAAGAAGCAAGCAAAAGAAATAAGTCCTCCTACAACAAAAGAGAAAGAGCATCAACTGCAAACGCAACGGGTTGATTTGAGTGGAGGAGAAACGAAGGTGAGGGGTCGTGTTAACCGAGGTAGAGGAAGTCTCCGTCGCGCGATCGATAGTGTGACGTGTTACTATACATGACGAAAGGTACAGTATGTACATCATATTCTCCCTTATTATTTCATAGTTTTTGCAGTAAAGAACAAACGATTGCAACAGAACAATCTATTCAAAATCCAATAGGCCTGAAAGTAGCTGAGTATTGTGCTTTCTTTTGATGTTTTTATTTTCTATTAGCAACCATTCAAGATTATTTTCTTATTGCCCTTCACTCTCGCCAATAGTCTTCAGGTTATCAAGTTCACGCAACTGCATTATAGCAAGCGGTCCTCCCATTAGCCCCTTCACCCCCCAAACGAACCCAGAACGTTTCTTTTGTGGAGCGAGAACTAGAGAGTTTACCATGCAAGACCCAAGCCCAGCAGCTAGAAGTGCTAATGCAGGAACCTTGAGAACATCTAGCACCGGATCAAAATCACTGATGCCAATCATACTCAACGCTTCCTTACTAGACTTGCCGAATGCAATGGCGACAGTCATAGCAGCGGCAATACTGTACAATCTCAACTCGCCCTCCACCGCTAGAACCTCAAATGGATCTTTCTTAAGTTCACCCATTCTTGCTTTCCTTGCCCATGCCTGGGCTTCTCCAGCCTTTCTCCCTGCCTCGTCTAGCTTCTCTGGCGTCCACAGTGGTGTTTGCCGCGGACCTTTATTTGTATTGTCAGCGTAGGGCATCACGTAATCTTCTTCAACCAATCGTTTTCGCAAACTCTCCCCCCTCTTCACTTTTTCCGCTGCTTCTTGCAATGCTCTACCCATGGCATCATCATCAATTGCCTGTGTCATTTTCAAGCCCGTATATCTCGCTGCATCCGTCGCTCCAGTCCTATCGATTACCAATTTGGGCGCACTCTTCTTTTGTGTTACTTTCTTTGGCGGAGGTGGTTCTGGTAAACCCATTAGTTTGTACATGGCTCTCCTACCACCGTTTTTCATTATTGGTGTTGTTAAACGTGAAAACCCATACTTTTCTAATTCGTCGTAGTCGAAAATATCAGGAACATCCTCCTGTATTCGCTCTTTGTTTGGCGCTCCAGATACAAATTCAAGCACGGCATTACCGCGAGTCCCTCCAATCACCTTTCCAACTTCTTGTTTTGCAGCAACGTCCGCGTTTAGCTCCTCTCTCTTTTTTAGATAGTTGGATAATTCTGCTTTGAGCTCTGATTCGTCCATGACAGCAAATAAGGAAGATGCCGATGACCGATGTTTCAGCAACGGGGCGTTATGATGTGATGGACGACCTGCCGGCGGGAGGAAAGCCTCAGCCACAAGCGGGGCGAAAATGAAAGCGACGACGGCGGCGGCAGAAATAACGGTAGCTCTGGTCATGCTTTAGTTTACACGATAAAGGACAATGAGGATAGCCCTCAACAGTAGGGAGGAGACGACACAGTTTAATGGTAATTTCAGGTGTGATGTGTGATGATACTCAGAGTAGCTCAGAGTGTACTGGTACTCTATCAAGGAGTATGTTCTAACAAGTTCTGTATGGTACATACACCCCGGAAAACCGCTTGACTTCGATTTTGCGGGAACCCCGCCAACAAACAACAAGATAATAAGCAATAACAAACTTCTTGCTTGGGGCACCATTATTTGGTGAAAATGAAACTCCGGGTGCTTCTAACTTTCGTTTGTGTGGGCGCTGCTGAGGCGTCTATCATCCATCCCGTCTGCATACGAGGAGGTTCATCTGAATCAGCATCTGCTTGGAGTGCTGGCTCCAAGCTAAGTCAAAGACGACCTGCACCTGGCACGTCGTACCGATCACCTCCTGCGTACAACACACAAGTAAACGATGGCACACAGTTGAAAGAACAATTCGCAGAGGCATTTCTGCAACGAGAGGATCGTAATCGATTCATCGCTAGAGTGTATGGAATACTGACGGGACAGCTACTCTTTACTGCGGGAACGATCCATCTATTTCACTTAAACCCACAGATAAGGGACTGGATGTTATATTCACAAGCTGGTCGAAAGGTGCCTCTATTGGGTCTATTGATATCAACAATAGCTTGGTGGATTGCCCTATCATCTGAACAAACCAGACAGTCGTCTCCAATGAGATGGCCGATTTTGTTAGCATTCACTGCAGGTGAATCAATCGCAGTTGGATTCATTTCAAGCGTTTACAACTACAACACAGTATTAAAAGCAGTGCTTGGTACGGGTATATCCACGCTATCAGTTACGGCTTACATACTATTACAAAAGAATCCAAAATACGACTTATCACAGTGGGGAAGAGCATTATCAGGTCTTGGCATGGCATTTCTATTGTATGGATTAATTCATGTCCTTGAATTGTTTGGAATCTTACCTCGTGGGTTCCTCCCATACACTGAGGCAATATATTCAATTCTAGGAGCAGGCCTGTTCAATCTGTATCTGGCACACCATACGCGGCTTATTGTTTCTGGAAAGAGTTCAAAGTATCAAATGAATGAGAAGGACTACATCTTGGGTGCAATGAGCGTTTATAGCGATATCATCAATATATTTCTTTACATTCTCAGGCTGCTGGGTGACATAGATGATCGAGATTGACGAGAGCAGAACAACTCATGGTAGATATAAGGTTATTTGATGATCCATCTCCTTCACATAATGTGTAAACAAATTACCATGCACTCCTTGATGCCCCCAACTTGGTTGATATTGCATCCACCGAGTCACCCTTACCAGGAGTAGCATTCTTGATCGATTGTTTGTGCATCCTTTCCTGATCATTGATAGCCTGTAAAATACTATTTATATTTGTTTCCAACACCATCCCCCCCATGACTATCTCATCCAATATATAATGCACTCTATCCGAATGAAATATTAGGTCCAACTCACAGACATTTTCAAATTGCTTGTCTAATGCTTCCACAAATACCTGAATAAGATCCAGAATACCCAAATCAGACTCTTGTGCATCCACTGCAAATACAAAGTAAAGTGTTGCATAATGTCGATAGATGAGTTTGATATTCTCCCCCCATTCTGGAATGGACCCCTCAAGGTAATTGCAGAAGGAGTCTGATCGGGTTGATACTTGTTGGAAGACACGGCGTATGACGGATTGTTGTCTCTCTTCACCAAAGACGTTTTGATAGAATTTTACTAAGCGAGGCTTGCCGCTGTTATTTACTATGATTATTCCTTTGATCATTTTTCGTTTTTCGTTCAAATGTACGCGTATGTTCAGGATAGACATAAAAGAGAGGGGACAATGGTTGCTACTGCGGTAAATGATTTGACTCTGCTCTTAGCTTTAGTCTCGGGTTCATGGTAGTATTGTCTGTTGACTGTTCATGTTTGGGCGGTGTTGAGATGTGACACGTGACACCATCGTGACACAATAGGAGGGCCTACAAATGTGATTTGATGAGAAGAAATCGGATCCTGTCGAATCCTGCACTTTTACCATACTTGCAGCCTCGGAAGGCGCAACGGTCGATTGCTTGCAAGATCATTGTCCATACCGCGGATTGTGGCAGCCTTTGCTTCTATAGAGTGCTCCGATCGACAGTCTTACTGAAGGGGCCTCCTGCTGTAACCAGCAAATATGTGGGGCGATTCGGAAGGAGCGTACTCTCTAAACTCGTCAGATGATCTGTCCAAATGTTTATATCAAGTTACCGGCCCGGCCCACATCCCCTACAACGATTCTCGATGGAAGCAACTCCTTCTTCACTATGATCGGTTAGTTCATCTTCATAGTGCCACGTTAAACGCACATGATGATGTCGTAGGGACGGCCTGCGCTCAATGTGCCAAGTATAGCGCCACGTCGTCGAATCTAGCAGCGTTGACACTGCACATATCCAGAATGCTGCGTGATCTTCAATCGGATTTGGAAAACTACAACAATAACAGTAAACAAGGAGAGAGTAAACGTCGGATCGCCATTATTGGCAAGGCACGTGCCACATGCGGAGCACTTAATCTGTTACGGTTGTTATCTCACGAGACAATTGTCCAGGCTTGTGAAAATAGTGCGAAAGCAGCTGAACAGAAAACTAGCACTACTGATACCAATCAAGAAGGATCAAATTACTATTATTCCGAGCAATCTTTTGCTGGAAATGACACCACCTATTTGTTAAAGGAATCATTTACATATCGCAGTCGTCAATCCCCTGGCAGTGGCGGTGGCAGTGATCAGGAAAATGATGCGGCAGTTCAAGTCATCTCTTCGATGATGTTGTTCTTGTCCACTGTCGGGACAACGACAACAAACACACCAGAAATTATCAGCATTCCAGAAATATATGATGTTATTGTGCAAATCCTCTCTTTATTTTTGGTGCTGTTGTCGACACAACTTTATCAGCCAATGGTCTCAAGTGCGGAAGCTATTGAGAGTGAAATACCACAAGGTAATTTTTTCCTTGACAAGTTCATGGAGTATTCAAGTTGGCAACGTCAGCATTATCGGAAACAACATCATGACAACAATGGAATTGTCAACGAGCCGATGGCACTTTTATCTTCGTGTCTGAATTGGCTTGTAGATCGTCCCGCTCCACCTCGAAGATCTATTGCATCACATTACGTTGAGTTGACAAAAGCTGTGGCTCACCAAATGACGGATTTGGTTATTTCTAATGATGGGATGTATGAAGATTCATGCGTTGTAATGGCTGCAGCACCCAAACATGAAAATGATGATGCAACATTATCTTCATCTGCTTTGCCTTTGCAGACAATATCTAATGATACGGCAACAACTGTTGCACTTGGCACTGACGATTCTGTTGCCTTGTCATCGAAAGGTCATGTTTCAGGAGATGTCTCGTCATTGAAGAGACGATCAATTGTGCTCCAGCCCATCCGAAGCATCTTACTTCTGTCTTCGACAGTTTTGTTGCTGCCCCTACGCTTAGTTCGGCTTGCGTTCACTGTACTGGGGCGTAAACAGCATGCCATTCTCCCCGGCGATGTTTCGAAAGATGATCACTCCCTCTTTCAACAAATTCAGACCAATTGCGAGAAGAGTTCGTGGAACAAAACAAATAACATTCTGTTACTAACAGATTCTCCCGTCGCAGATTTAGGTACTGCGTTGGTTCTGCTGGCATCAAATAATTACAGGGCACACAGTGTAAATGGCGGAAATGTCATAAAGAATCCATTCAGGGTGGAACTGGCGTCGTTGAACGACACTCGATGGGGAAACGATGTCGACACGAGACAATCAGATACTTCATTGCTACCATTGTCATCACATGGTAGCGACTCTCAAGTCAAAACAATGTCAATCAACTTTGAATCGTTGTTTGAGGCGTTTGGAAGGATATGTCACACAGAACTTGGAGCACTGACGCTTTACACGATGCTTCTCTCTTCACCAATATTTGCCGAGTCAGTTGCTGCTAGATCAGATCTGGACCTCGTCATCATTCCTTTGCTACGCAGCCTCTACTTCTCGTCAGTTATGAAACACAGCAACCTCTCGCAAAAAAAAGGCATCAGTTCGCAAAAAACACTGTTCCAGCCGCTGTCTCAAACTGACAAACCGTTTCGATCGCAGTCTCAATTGTATGTGGTTCTGATTTTGCTCCTCATCTTTTCGCAAGATCCGTCGTTTGGCAGAGATTCATTCAGACGTGTGTCGATTCCTTCGGTGCAGTGGTATAAGGAACGTCAAATCAAAGCTATCTCACTTGGGTCCATGATTCTCGTGGTCTTGCTTCGAGTGATTACCTTCAATTTAAACATGCTGCATGACGAGTTTCTTTTGAGCAACTGTATTGCCGTGCTTCTGAATTTGTCGCCACATATTGTTCACCTGCATAAGTATGTTGCCACAAGGATTACGTTTGTGACTACCTCATGCTTCAAAAGGTACCTCGCTTTGCTCTCCGAAAACGGAGGAATACCCGAGGAGGAAGGAGATTTGTCATCGTCGCTTGGAATGCACGGAGAGGTAAGTCAAAATAGGTTTCGCTCATCTTGTGATACCTATGAATATTTTCTAATGTACTTATGTTCTATTGAACTGAATGGAACAGACATGTCGAACATTGTTACAGCTCATCAAGCACTCCATCCGCCAAAAATGTGTCGAGAACAATATGCATCTTATATATGCTCTTCTCATTGATCAACGAGACATTCAGAAGATGTGTCAACGTAAGAAAAACATTCTTTACTGTTGTTGTAGCTTTTGGCTGTTTTGAACACTCAACATGTTTCCTCTATATTGTTTCAAATCAGATGCTTCAATGAAGCAAGGCGATCTAACTCCTATCACAGATCTCATTGATAAAGCGAATAATATAATAGAACAACGCGGAACAGGAATGTCTGCTGCTGAAGCGATGCAAACGTTGAAATCGCACGCTGCAGAATTGAAATATGAAAACTCGGATGACAATCGTGGGCGTACAAGTTCAGCTGATAGCGTTACAAGTGAGGGGACTGACCTTGGTAACTTAACGTTTACGTACGAGGAGGAAGCAGACCCGTGAGTGTGACGCATTGATTTCATTCTTGCGTGCATGCCTTGCATTCTTAAACTCTAACATCTCTTTCCACCTGCCAACTTCAAGAGAGGTATTCTTTGTACCATATTTGTGGGATGTAATTGTTGGAGCTTTAACTACGTCGACTTTAGAGTGGAGTAGAGAAAAGATTTTGGTGTTCCCATTAAACGAAGACGCAGAAGCTCTTACTCACGAAAACGGCAGCAGCAACAATGCAGCCGAGAAAACTGACTTTGATAACACGCCAGATGTAGTATGATCAGATTCGTGATTAAATTTAAGCCTAAACCACCTGAGCTGCATTTCCCAAGATAACAATTGCATCATTCATTTCCTTTGCCATTCTTTAGAGAAGTAAGAGTCCATTCCACCAACTAAATAATCAGCGTCGAACTACAACCTGCTTGCTCTTAATATTCCTCTTACCTCGAAAGGCCAAGACAACAGGGCGAAATATGAAGGAGAGCTTGAACATGATGTTGAAACACTCGGAGTTGCAAAATGAAAGTAGGTGCGCGGTCGGACCACATAATGCAAATAAACTTTGAGTCCTCATGAGAAAAAATTGGGTCCTCTAAACGGAGAAGGAGGTCATTTTAGATAGCTGTTGACCAAGCTGAGTGCAGTTTCTCAAGAGAAAGGTCGGAGAGGAGGAAAGCTGAGTAACGTGTGAGTGTCATGTGTTTACAAACAAAATAAACATGTACTAATTCGTATGTATGTGGCTGACCGTTGAAGAAAGCTTCGTCCAAATTTTGAGTGTGTGATGTCTCTCAACTCTCAAGCAGCACCGCACCCTAACAATTTTGCAATTACGGTGTGTGGCCACACCTTACCGCATAAATCCACACAATACCGCATAAACAAACGTGCACATATGAAATTCAATAACCCCTCTTCCATCAAAGCAATGTCTATCTGTGTGTTCGATCCTGAGATGACTACAACTCCCGTCGAAAAGAGTGTCTTCAAACATTCAAATTTCCTAAGTTCAGATGATTCATCGTCAAGTACTGCCCCGTTGACTCCTCAGTCTCCCTCTGCAGAGAGCAGGGAAGACCAACCGCAGACAGGATCGTCGTGGAACAAGTACCATCACAACCGTCGTAGATTTCGAAATAAACCTCGAAACTATGGACCGAGGAATACTGAGATGAGACCATACCACTCGCCGACACATGTCTCCCCACCACACGATAGACCCATGACAAAGAATGATATATATTTTGCTCTAGATTGCGAGGTACGACCTATTGTGATGTAAATATCTTAACACTGTGATCCCACTCCGATCGATATCTCATTCTATTGTTTCTATTTTTATCACAACAGATGGTCGGCGTTGGACCCGAAGGACTCGATTCCGCTGCGGCACGTGTAACTCTCTGCAACTGGGCCGAGGAAGTTATTTTAGACACATTTGTCAAAGTGCCCGTGGAAGTGACAGACTATCGAACATTTGTATCTGGTATTGAAGCAAAAGACTTGAAGGGTGACAAGGCGATGCCTCTACATGAGGTTAAAGAAATAGTGCAGAAAACTCTTCATGGTAAAATTCTCATCGGACATGCATTGGAGAATGATCTCAAAGCACTGCAGATAACTCACCCATGGCATGACACGCGAGACTCTGCTGTGTACCCTCCGTTCATGCAAGAGGTTCCAGATCTTGAAGATTCCGGCAAAATCTGTCTCCGTCCTCGAAAGCTAAAGGAGTTGGTAAAAGACAGACTTGGGAATGACATTCAGGAATTAGGAAAGGCGCACGATCCTGTAGAAGATGCCTTGTCTGCTCTGCGATTGTACAAAATGGAAAGGCTTCAATGGGAGCAGTTTGTGGTGCAAAAGGTGGCAGCTGCCAAGGTTCAAGAACCGAGTCAATATGCCAGAGAGCTCATTCCTCCAGCACCATTCAACCAAAACCACCAAGTCAATCCAATGAATATGTTCATGGGGATGGGAATGCATTCACCTCCAAATCACTACCAGTCACGAAATTTCCATCCAAGAAATCGTGCATATTCAGCACATCATCACCACCAAAGCTACGGTGGCACAGAAACATGGTACGGGGGGTACAATCAAGGCTGGGCTCGACACAGATCTTTCTAAATAGAGGTGACTTTTCTTCTAGCCTTTGGAAGGCGGAAGTAAACTTAGTGCATAGTGTATAAGAAACAGAAACCGAAAAACACCATAACTTAAAGCAAAACAGTTAACTCTAACTCAAGAAGCATTAACATCGATATCGTTGGCCCATTACAGTTGGATAGAGATGAATGCCAAGCGCAACAATCTTACTGCGCAACAATCTTACTGTACGTTGAGGTTAGAAAATACGCACTTTGGAGTAGGGTCACAGTTAAAGGATGAAAAGGATCGACTTTTACATGACGACATTACCAACAACGTTTGATTACGCGAGGGCCGTAATTGTGCCACATGCAGCACCGATGTATCCAGTGAAGCATTCGCAAATGCCCTTTTTTCGGTTACATTTTCCACGTCGACCACACTCGTATGACTGGTGACTACCAATCGTAGTGATTTCGACCGTAGAAAGAGTCGTGTCCGAAAAAGAGCGAAGATTAGGCAGACCCGTGATGCGAGGAGTACATCCTACTTCGCATCGATCCGTGAGAACTTCAAGCTTGTGCTGCTTTCCTTGTACGAAATGTCCATTGAATGAAACATTAATAACAACCCCAGTGGCGCCAGAAGAAGACTCGACAGTCACTACAACATCATCAATGACTCTGTTTGGAAGCTTCTCCAGTGCAACTTCAATGTAACCGGCGAGAACGTCGAAATCGGTGTCCCACATAATTGGCTGCGTGATGAATGTTTCATTGAGTTTGGAAGTGAACTTCATCGCAAATGTCTTACCATCAAAGTTGAGATTGTTTTCTTCGGCATCGAAAAGAGTCACAGTTTGTACTTGTGCAACTTCATTGCCAAAACCTGGCAAAGCAGGACCGCCAAGGAGGCCAGTTGTTGCAAACTCATCAAATCCGGGGATAACGTCCATGATATCATTCCCATATGGACACATACGCTCCTGACAACTGAGGCCAGTCCAACCAGCATCACAAACACACAAACGAGCGCGATCGGAATCCCAAGCGTATTCCTGGGCGAATGTCATGCCTCCAGCACCAAGACCAGAAAGAGCTGGAGACGAACCGTCGTAGTATTCATTGTACACGATTCCGAATTGCAAGTTCTTCATGTATTCACATGTGCCATGACCAGAGCAATGGTTTGGGCAAGACTGACGACCACATGCCTTCCCTTCATATCCTGGAAAACACTTGCACTCTCCCGAGGCCCTGTCGCAATCACCCTTATTTGCACACTCGGCGTATTTGTGTCTGTTTCCACCTCGAGATGGCGAATCGACCCAAGCTAATTCATGAGGACAAAAGCGCTCGGAGCAATCACCTCCAGCATCTCCACCAGTTCCCCATCCAGGATAGCAAGTGCACTTTTGGTTTGAGTTGGAGATAAACGAATGGGTGAGACGGAAAAGGATTGAAGAGGGAAAGAAAGAATGATTGAATCTTAA
This sequence comes from Skeletonema potamos, assembly GCA_036940105.1. Taxonomy (NCBI): domain Eukaryota; phylum Bacillariophyta; class Thalassiosirophyceae; order Thalassiosirales; family Thalassiosiraceae; genus Skeletonema; species Skeletonema potamos. The sequence continues at coordinate 25,036 of JALLBJ010000113.1, forward strand.
AAAAGTACTTACCACGTCGTCAACGCCACAAGTTCCATGCCCAGAACATTGATTCGGACAAGCAGCGTTGGAATACCCAAGGAGCAAAGCGAGTGATATTCCTATTAGATGTTTCATTCCAACTTGTGTCTCTTGTGAAAAGAAAAAGGAGACTTAGTGTCCTGCCTCCAAAAAACACTCAACAAAAAATTTGAAATTTCAGCCACTGTGGACCCCGACAACTCAGAGCAATAACGATCGCTAATCTAAGGGTCTAATAAAAGTATTTACCCTTTCGTCTGCCTCTTTGATATGCACTGGAAAAGGGTGGAGGAGGAAGTGCGTCGGTGTGCGTAACTAAACACCAAACCGTTGTTAGATCGTGCACCTTAGACATATGACGTAATGAGAAGCAAACCAGACGAGAGAAAGCTCACCTTCTCCTCTCATCGAAATTGTCATCAAGTCGGCAATTTCGTCTAGTGATAGATCGCCTCGCCCCATCAGATAAGCTATTTTGCATGCAGTAGCCTCCAGAGTCATGTCGTTGGAAGACACCACGCCAGCACGCTCCAAAGCTCTGCCAGTGGCGTAATGCCCCATCATGACGCTTCCTTTATGACACTGTGTCGCAGCCACAACCAAAATACCAAGCTCTGTCGCTTCTTTTAGGCATTCAATGAATTCTTGTTTCACACTAGGTGCATTGCCCGTGCCGTACAGCTGCAGAACCAAAGACCTCAATGATCCAGACTCAGCACCAGCTCGAATGAGATGTCTCAAAATTTTGTCATCAAATCCAGGTACAAGTCTAATCGTTAGCAGTCGCGTGTCCATTCGAGTATGAACACGCAACACTCCCCTTGCCGGTGGCAAAATCAGGTGATCGTTCTCTTTGATTGCGATGCCAGTGGTAGCCAATGGTAACAGGTTAGGAGAATCAAATGCATGAAGCTCTCCAGCATTTACTAAAAAACAAACGATTGATCAGAGAAGGAGTGTGTCATAGAGAGTCAAACGGAACAACAAAGCAATGTATGGCAGTTACCTTTTGTGGATCGACATGCACGGAACAATTTTCCATGAAAAAATATCGTCACCTCGCTTATTGGAACATCTCTTGCTGCAAAAATCAAGGCCATGATAAGATTCTGGCGTGCATCCGTATGTGGTTCAGCAAGAGGAATTTGAGATCCTGTGAATATGACAGGCTTGCCAAGATTTTCAAGCATGAATGAAAGAGCAGTTGCAGTGTATGCCATTGTATCTGTTCCCATCAGTACAACGAACCCATCAAAATGTAGGTAGTTTGCTTTGATATCTTTTGCTAATAATGCCCAATCAGGAGGACCCATATCACTAGAGTCCAACAACGGAGTATATTCATGAACAACAACATCTGGCATCTTTTCGTTTTGAAGTTCAAGCATAGATTTTTTCATGAATTCTGTCAACGCACCTTGGACAGGAGACAACGAGCCACCCTTTTTTGGATCTGGTGCCATGGTGAGTGTCCCACCAGTGCATAGCACTAGAACTCGTTTCCTTTTCATACCATCCCCATCATGTAACTTGACTTGAGGGATGAAGAAATCAGATTTTGGCGGTGTGACCAGCTCGGTGATATTGTCATCATCTTTTGGAATGAGATGATCAAATTCATTACCACCGATAACATCGTCTAGTACGTTCGGAGGCACTATTGAATCATAATGAAATAGCAATCCAGCGGGTGTTTGCTGGGGTTCTCCTGCACTAGGGCACGCGTTGCCTTCCGGTTTAATTTTGATAGAAGTTTTGCTTTTATCTTCATCACTGCTGCCATTACCAGCGGTTGCCATCAAACGAGCTTCCTTGATGAAGGTAGATAGAAGCGTATTCTTGCTGGTTTCCTTGAAAACAGAGCTAGATTGAAGTGAGGCGGCTGCACACCTGGTCGCATTATCATAGCGGCCACAGACACGAGGTAGGATCCTGAACGACAACATCATGGTTCTTGCAGCACGTGACCATCAAGCAGCTTTCACTCACTATATGCGTGTGCTGTCTATCTGGGGGGCAAAAGGAGGGCAAAAGGGGAACGAGCCCAAATCTTTCTTTCCTACTGACTCCTACGCATGTAGGAGTAAGAGGGTTCTCCTCCCCGCCCCGATTAAAACAACATTGAGACAGTCACTACTATGTGAATGTTACTTAGTTTTTATCTCTTCAATCGCACACATAATATACAACTCTCATTAGCATCATCTATCAATATCAAGCTAGAGCGTCCTCACGGCGAATGTTGAACCTAGATGGGGATCGGAAGTACTGCTCATGAATACTTCGCAAATTTCCAAATCTTCGGTGACGGAGTTCATCGTACGGAATGCGACTGCTCCCATTGACCCATTCGCGGTATGTTTTCGGTGCAAAAGCAAGGTTGAGAGCCTCTTGTCGTGAAAGAATGCCACCGCCCTCTGCTTCACGACGAAGAAAAGTGCGGCTTTCAGCTGATGCGATGTAATCTGTGGCATTCTTTTTCATTATGCGAAATTCTTCAATGCATGCCGTGTAACATTCTTTGAGATTTTGCATGTCCATTATGTGTGGATACGGCCCAGATTGAAAGTCGACTTTCTTTTTTTGCCACACAACTGTAGCCTAAACGTGAACAAGTAGCAAGGAACCAGCAAGCACGATTAAAAAACACATATAAAAGACAGCATGAGAAAGAATACAATACATTGGCAACACATACCAACTTTCTATATCGACCAATCCTAGCTTCAGCATTTGCATCTTCCTCGTTATCATTTGCGCGTGCAACTGATAACGAAAAAATTTCTTGCAAGGCACCTTCAACTCCATTTAGGGCCCGAATTAATGCTCGGGTTGGCTTATTCTCTTCAATTAGCTGGAAGAAAGTTGCATCGGCACGACTGCTTTTCAACAGCTTCTCGCGAGTCAAATTATTGACACAGTATTCATATGTAGCCTTCCTAAAACGGTTGGACGAGTTAGCAATAGAAGCGTATGAGAAGAAGTCCTTCTCTTGTAGCATGTTGAACTTTTGCTTGATCGTCTCAGCGCGTGTGCTACGTAAGAAAGTTTGAAAGAAGTGCAAGCAAGTAGGTTATATCATTGGGTGCGAAGGTAAAAAGTATCAGCACAAGATACAGATACTTACCTCACAGCACTCTTGTTCGCATACGATGGAGCACTCAACAACGCAGACATACTTTCCTGGACAAAGAAACACGAAAAACTGAGAAGACACCTTTCCGATTCTTCATCCCAGGTGCATTCAAGAGCAAGATCCTTCATGGGACAGTCAGCTAAAATATCATTCATTTGTGAATGCAGAGTCCGAAGCTTCGTAAGACGTTTTGCAATTCTCTCCTGCCGACTTTCATCATACTTTTGAAATAATTCTTTCTCCTTTTTCTCTTGGTAGTCATCTGCCTCCTTCTCCGCTGCGTCGTAACTCGCGAGCAAGGCAGCCGCTCTCTCCTCATAGTGAGAAGGACAGCGAGTGCTGTTCTCCGTGAGTGCCTTTTTCACGAATCCGGCCAGTGCCTCCACCTTTTCGTCTCTCTCAGAGTAAGAGTTTTGAATCTGCTGAAGCTCCAAAACGCCCACAAGCGGACCATGCCATTCACCGCTATCATCCTGATAGGGGTTTGTGAGTGTTCTCCAACTAGAAAAGGCGACCCGAGATGGTTTGTCATTACTCCCTAAATCATTTGCGAAATGATTGTAGGGGATCTTTGTAGTGTTGAATCTGATGCAATTATCGCAGAGGGCCATTCCACATGTACGATGGTGCGTGCCAGCAAGAGTCATAGCATTGCCCGTGTTCAAATTCTTGCCAAAGCACTTTTCTCCACGTTCACATGATTTGGCATTCAATAATCGTAGCAGGCGATGTGCAGAGGGTAAATGGATGCTCCTATTGGAGATGTGCTCCATGATATCTGCTATAGTCTTCCGATACCCCACATCCTTCCTCTTGACATTGCTAAACACAGCCGATCGAATGACCATTCCCGGCGTGACTATATTCATTAGCAATTTACTGGAAAAGGCTAGATTGTACAGATCTCGCGGAGAGTCCATCATTGTCATGATACGCTCAATACAAAGCGCAGGAAGATCGGTTAACGCAATTTCGTACCCCGAAAAAGCCTCGGCAAACTCGGCCTGTTCTTCTTCCTTGGCCTTTTTGGCATCCCTCTCGGCACGGTAGGCGATGCCTTCTTCTTCGTGGTCGTTGAGGATCTCTTCTAGATCGAAGTCAATGTCATCGGAGAAGGCTCCGGCACGTTGACGTTTGCGGAGGGTGCGAGAAGTCATTATGGTGTTGAAATCAACGGAAGACAAGGGGTGAACGGTATCGAGAGCTGATTTTGAAATATACGAGGATTTCGTTGCTACGATGGCCGATGAAAAACGAGGGGATGATGTTGTTGTCAACTCAATGTAGTAGACGACGCCAACCGTTTTTCGAAGAAGAATGAAGTTGAGCGTGGTGTTGACAGACCCTACCTTTCGGTTGCTTTGGTACTTTTGACATCGTGCGATGGAGGTGCGATGCGGTCGCGTGTTTCTCCCCCCTTTCGATTTGCGAGAGTTGAGGGTTGTTGAGAAGGACGAGCGAGATGCGACAGACGGACACAAAAAATAGGCGGAGAAAAAGGACAATTCGTCCATCCGCCGCACGCGTTTAATTACACATTATTATTTGCTAAAGCATCAAAACCATGGCGACCCACTTAGTAGGCGCCGCCCAGAGGCGGCTGCCGCACTATATCCTGACTCAATCATCTAACAATAGGGCTTTAGTATCATGCTGCTCATCACGAAGAGTCCCCACCCGAAAATCGCTGACAGGGGCCCAGCACACCACCCAAATATCAAACACCGGCGTCGGCATCAACACATCTCGCGTCATGTCCACCTCTCCAAACGTCGACGAGTCAGAATCCTCCTCACAACTGGACAAAAAACTCCTCGCAACCATCTACAACCAACAACGCAGTGTATACAACAACACTGTGTCCGCTCTTCGAAAAAAATACTTTGCAGAAATTCAACAACAGCGTGAACGAGAATCACGCCTCCGAGCCCTAGAGGAAGAAAAAATTAAACGTGCCGCGTTGGAACGACGTCGTATCAAGGCGATGTGTTCGGCGGCCAATGCTCAGAGGGAAGTTGAAAAGAGGGAGGCACGTAGAAAGGAATGGGAGAAGGAATTGGAAATTGTACAGCAGGAGCGCGATGCCAAGAAGGAACTTTACAGGAGGGCAAAGCAAAAGATTGTACATGAGTTGGAGTCAGAGGCTCATTTGTGGTTAACTAGCCCCGAGGAGGTTGAGAAGGCGTTGGGTAATCCTACTGCATCTCAAATATTATGGGCAAGGCCCGGGGGAATGATTGGTGCACCGTCAGGACAGGATACGGGATTCGGTGACGATGGAGATTTCTGGAGGTACGAGTGTCATACTTGGGATGCGAGACCGACGTACAAATCACCCAAGGAAGTTATGTTGGAAGAATTGGAATACATGGCTTATTTACAAGCGAATAATAGTCCAGAGTTTTGGACCAAGGAACGTGTGGAAGCTCAGGAAAGGAAGGAACAACGTGCTCGGTTGAGAGCCATCGTGAGGGAGGAGGGAAGGAGAGCCTTATTGGAAAAGCAACGTCAAATGATGAGAGATGTTTATGGCGGCGATGAGGGGAATGGCGACCGTCAGAAGGGTGCAAAGCTACCCGCTACTTCCATGCCTGCTCCCAAGTTGGATTATTTGGCTGATTATGAAGCTCAAGAGAGGGCGGGCGTGGAGATTTTACAGAGAGATCCAACAAGGTTCTTCATCTTTGAGAGTGATTTGCCCAATGCAAAGAATCGTGGCAGCTTGCAAGGCAGCGGAGATGAATCAGAAGGTGGTCAAGATTCAGGTTTGAGTGGAGCCTCACTAGGCCGTCCGGTTGCACTTAAAAATCCGTTCTTCAACTACCAACCCACCGCATTCCCCTTGCGTATGGGACGTGATCTTCCAGCAGACACTCGTACCGAAAAGGAGAAGAAGCGTGATGAACGACAGGAGAGGTTGAAAGCTGCTGCCGAAGAAGCGGCTCTTGCAGCATCAAAGGGAATGTCTTACGAAGTTGCTATGGCTGCAGAGGAGGATTTAGAAGATGGTTCGGAAGATATAGACTATGATTTAGCTGAAGAAGAAGCCGAAAAGGAGCTGTGGGAGAGTCAGATGGAAGAATGGAAAGCCAGAGATAGGACAGTATTCGATATGACAGCACCTAGTCAACGTGTGACTGGTGACGAAATCGATTGGATAATTGAACAATTGCAGACGAAGGTCAAGGGTATGCAGGAACGTTTGGAGTTTGAGGAGAAGATTCGTCAAAAGGAGATAGAATCAAGTGAGCACAAGGTCGCCACTTCAATTGAAACTTTGGATGATATCGACAGATACGTCATGCAGGATTTGGGATATGACATGGATGCACTCGAGCAATTAGTGCGAGAATTGACCCCTGAGCAGTCTGCTGCCTTGGAAGAGATTGACTTCACAGGTAGAGTGAACATTACCGCTGAAGAGATGACTGCGGAAATCAATGCAGTACCAGGGTTGACAGAAGTACAGGTTCAAACGCTCGTTGAAATGGAGATGTCACTGCTTAGGAATGAGGCATTGAAGAACATCACCAAGATGGACTAGCTATGCACTTAACTTAGACGCAATTTGCCTTCGCAACTCCGAGCCTTCTATTAGCAATGTCGAAGTAAACATCATGTTCCATCATTGCGTTGGACCCCAACACAGCTCCTTTTGGTTCGTTAACGTAAATTCTACTGATGAAACCTCTTTTACCGTGCCACCGCGTTTGAGATGAGCGAGTGTTGTCACCAACATCTTCCATGTACTTCGAAGGTTCCATTTCCCAACTTAATCCACCATCCAATTCGAATGTAACTGTAGGCAATTTTTCAAATTGTTCGTAGGTGAATAATTGAAGATTGTTGGTATATCTCCTACCACTAATACCTTCCCATGCTTTAGTAAATGGCTTGGCAATCTTCACAGGAAGAAATGTATCTGTCGTTCCCGAGTCAATAATTGTTTTTTCGTTCATGTATTGCATGAACATCCCAGGTAACTTGTGAGAACCCACGTAGATAGATGTTACTGTCACAGAAAAGTACCAAGTATTCTTCTTTGCAAAGGGCGTAAATTGCATCGGCGTCAAGTGATTCGTCACACTTCCGCCAAGTGCCAAATGACCCCCAACTTTGTTGAAACACAATGAAAATGACTCGTGAGAAACATCGTACTGATTGAACATTCCAGCAAGAGTTTGTGTATACATCGAGAGACCCATGATACCGTCTGCATATTGCTTCTTGAATAGTCCTTCTTCGGAGACCTGGCAGCCAAATACAAAAGGTGCAGCGTGTGATTCATGCTCTCGTAAACTTGACTCCAAATCATCTGTTCCCAACCAAACTTTGTCCTTGACTTCAAATGCTCTCCAAGATGATCCTTCCGTATAAGTCTGTTCAATCATGCATTTATCATTGTAGCAAGTATTTGGAAACTGCTTACTCCCTTGTAGACCAGCAAGGCCATTAGCAACAAACACATCTTCTGCATTTAATTTTGATTGTGACAACACGCATGAGGAACAGGGAATTACTTCATGCGAAGAGCTTTTATCTAATTGAAATTGTGCAGATGCATGTGAGCCACAGTCGGGGCAATGAGGTTGACAAGGGAAAGCTGTGAGCCTAGAACCAGTATCAACAATTAACGTTTGTCGTTGTGGAGGATTGCCAATGTATAGATAGACATGATGCGTTCCATTGGATGCATGTAATGGAAAGATGAATGACGTCGTAGGTACAGGTAGATCATCGGCAGCCTCTAGTAATCTCGTACCTTCTCGATTTTGTTGCAGTTGTTGTAGTTGCACTGCTGAATGAATCGGCGGCGATATCGCGTTCGGAGACGGCGATGTCGACATCGACTTCATGATCAAGGTCCAGCTTGAAACTGCCCATAATAGAGCAAAGATAAAAACGACACGTGAAATCAGCTGCCGTCGCCTAGCTGGAGGTGACATCGGACTAATCAATCCTCAACAGCAAAGCGGTGCCTCCATAAAGAGAGCGTCTCCCTACAACTATTCGCTATCCACTACTTTGATTGGCGTAATAAGCGTGATCAGTTGTTGGCGGAAAAGAAGAGAGGAATAAGGGAGGGGAGAATGACGAACTATGATTGAAGTCTATTGAAGTAAGTGATCAATACGAAGTAAGTATGGGAGCGAAAGGTTAGAGTTGGTAATTCTACTATTACAAACCATCGTTCAAGATTTCATGAAGCTTCTTCTTGATTGCATTGTTCCATTTCTTATGTCCACTTAAGTTGGGATGGACTGGGTCGCTCATCAAATCAACCTTCAAGTACTTGGCATCTTCACGTTCCTCCACAAACACCTCGTTGGCGTCGAAAAACTTAATTCCTTTGTGCTTGGAGGCAAACTTATTTAACTCCTCATTAATTGAAACAATCGATGGCCACAAGTCGACATGCAAACGCTTTGGGCTCATACTACTATCCATCATATTCAACTCCTTCTTCCTTAGTGCTTGATCCTCGTGATGTTTACCAATATGTTCTAACAAACCTTCTTCGTTCCTACTCACAGGGAGGATGGAGTTTATCACAATCTTTGCATCTGGACGAGTGTTTTGAATCTCTTCTACAACGCGAAGAATTCCAAGTAAAACCACCTCCTCAGAACAGCCCTTAATTGATAAATCGTTGATTCCAACGTGAACCCACCAAACCTTGGGCTCTAATCCAAACGGGTTTTCTCCATTCATTAAACGCCAGAGGAGATTAGGGGCGGTGTCCCCAGCGATACCCATCGCAATACCTTCAAAGTCTCCACCCTTAGCTCTGGTGAAAGTTTTATCGAATATTTCTTTAATGGACACGTAATCGTCAACATGTTCTCCATGTGACGTACCCTGACGCTGCTCCGTAATGGAATCCCCAATGAACACAACATCCAAGCCAGTATTCTCTACCTTTCGATTTCTTGTCTCACCACCTGCATCACCCTCAACGTTGCCTTGATCGGGGTCAAGATCGATTGCAGGCACGTCATCTTGGAGGTAATCATCATCCTTAAACCGTGCCCCCATACCGTAAATCCAATCATCATCATATGCTTCTATCCAAGCATCATCCAAACCTGGTTGATATCCTTCATAGTCACTCCATGCTTTGGAATTAGAAATGTCAGTAAACTTCATAACCGCTTCCGTAGCCACCTTCATATTTTCTTTGTGCTGAGCTGTCCATTTCTTAGAAGAATGTTTGGCCATGGGCACGAGCGGATCCTCACATTGACAATTATTATCATCTCCAATGAGGCACCAGTGATCAATAGACCCAAGCGTTAGATCATACTTGCTACTAATATCGGAATAATCGTGAGCAACATGCGCATTTTTGAAGGCGTTTTTCGATTTCCGCGGCGGCCCCACTCTCGTGGAGGGAAATTCTTTGATTCCAATGCCAACACAAATTGCCAATGCAGCTCCGAGGCACAATTCTGTGCGATAGATAATAATGAAGGAGAGGACCGTGGCTCCGTAGAAGAGGCATGTTCTTCGAGGTTTGGGCTGTGGGTAATAGGAGGGAAAGTCACTGTCTTCTTCGTCTTCCATGTCGAGAGTGGAGCTGCTAGCTCTGCTGGGGACGAGATCTTTCACTGCTCCGGCGTCATTGTCGCCGTATTCTTGGTCAACTGCGGACCACTTGGACATTGTATTTGCGTTAACGTTAAGGTCTACAAAGATATTATGGTAGGATGTACATATTATCTATTAGGTCCGTTACTTTCCACTTCTTGGCGAAGGAAGCAATATCAGCGCTATCTACGACAGGAGATACGAGAATTTTGGTGGACTGGACATTGCCCCGCTCACCGAACCGCCTCACCGTTTTCCTTCTCGGTTCTCGTCCACCGACCGTCATATCTCCGCTCAGCCAGGGGGTACATACGTCATATCATACTAACTCTACGTACATCATATTTTGATGAGGAGGATAGGATACATCATATTCCTGATATTCCACGTCAAACAACCATGTCGACACCGCCACCGCCTACATACGACCGCAAGCCATCCAACAACAACACCCCCTCAGCATTCAGTGCACGCTATCTGTCTCAAACTCGACTACGCTCCAACTCGTATGGACCACTCGCTCAAGACATATCCGAGGAGCTAACTGAAGCAGAAGTGAACTCTATCGCTCCTCCTGCGCCCATATACAAGATTGTGTTGACAGGTGGACCATGTGGTGGAAAAACTACCTCGATGGCTAGATTGTCGCCATATCTGCGAGAGCGAGGGTTTGAAGTAATCACATGTCCTGAAGCATTCTCAATTCTTGTTAGCAATGGAATGGCATTTGATTATCTGAGTGCTGTCAAGGGCATGGATATCGTTGTGCAAGATACTGTCATGGATATGCAAATTGGAATGGAGGATGGATTTGAACGCATATTACGAGCAAGGGGGAAACCTGCCGTATTGTTATGCGACAGGGGACTCATGGATGGGTCCGCATATATGAACGAAGAGGATTGGAACAAATTAATGCGAAAACGTGATGTAAATTGTGTCTCTGAACTACGTGAAGGGAGATATAACGCCGTATTCCATTTAGTGACTGCCGCAGAGGGGGCGGAAGAGTACTACACATTGGAAAATAATGCAGTCAGGACTGAAACACCAGAGCTTGCGCGATCACTTGATCACATGACACGTAATGCTTGGGTAGGTCATCCCAGCTTGAAGATCTTTGATAATTCAACCGACTTCGAAACCAAGATGCAGCGTGTGGTCGAAGAAACTGCAAGGTTGGTTGGGCTACCTACACATTTGAAGAGGATAACTACCAAGTTCTTGTTAAAGCGGGAGCCTGATTTATCTGCCTTCCCAGAAGAGGTTGCATATCAAATCTTTGAGGTTGAAAAGGTTTATTTGTACGAAGAGAATGAAAACGTTAGTCAAGAGAGTATTTTGTTAGAATACAGCTTCATTCGCAAGCGAACGTCACTAACGAAGGGTGGAAAAGAGTCCGGCTCAGTATATGGTTGGACATCTGTACAAAAAATGAAAGATGGGCAACTCATCGAGAAGAAACGTATCATTACCAAACGAGAGTATCTCTCTTTATTCAATAATCGTGACAAATCTAGGCATATTGTCCGACAAAAGAGAATATCGTTCCTGTGGAACATCCAATCCTTCAATATTCACGTATTCAAAGAACCATCTGATGTCTGCATTTTGCATGCTCAGGTTCAATCGTCACCAGACAACAATGATACAGTTGTTGATATTCCTCCTTTTTTGGATGTAGACAGATTGATAACAGACTTGGAGGAGGATGAAGTTTATGGTGCATATCAAATTAGTTTGATCAAGAAGTAGATCTCCGCAACTATTATTTATTTACATAATATCACCGCAGAGAGCGCCACTTTCACTGTGACAATTTTTGCTGCCCACGTACCATACAAATGTTGACCGCGCGCTACTTACATGTTCTGATTTTTGATTCGACAGCAAGCTGCCTCGCTCGCTCATAACGGTGTTAATACATCATACTGCCATGGCCGACTCATTCTACTCTACTAATTAGATGGCCGTTCCGACTATTGCAAACGAAACATCATCCTTACTTCTAATTGCAAACATGGATTCTGGCTCCCCAAAAGACAGCGGCGTCGAGTCATCATCATATGGGGCAGAATCTAATTTTAGCATAGATGATGAGCAAGATGACGAAGACATGATAAACATTCTGGCCAATGTCGACGAAAGTGCCATTAATAGCGAGCACATGGTCACAATGCGAGAAGATAATATTGTAAAAACAATGGCTGGTCTGGCTGGAAACATATTAGAGTGGTAAGAATCACCTTGAACATCTGAATCTCCCACAAGAACGTCATGTTGTTGATATCTGTATCTGGATAAGGCATTCATCTTTCTAAAGCATTTGACATCCTTCTTATCGTACACATCTTTTCTGTTGCTAAGGTATGACTTTGCAGTGTTTGGTTACTTCTCGGATGTTCTTTCGGAAGTTTTCTTTCCGCCAAACCAAGAAGGCCATGCCGCTTTAGTTGAAACTTTTGCAGTATTTGGTGGAGCATTCTTGATGAGACCGATTGGCGGGGTTATGATGGGATATATCGGTGATAAGTATGGATCGAGAAGAGCTTTGACTATCTCAATATTTCTAATGGCTTTTCCAACGTTTGCTATGGGTTGCTTACCAGGGTACGAAAGAATTGGATCGTTAGCAATAGTCTTATTAACGCTCGTGAGGCTGCTGCAGGGCTTATCAGTTGGTGGTCANAAGAATTGGATCGTTAGCAATAGTCTTATTAACGCTCGTGAGGCTGCTGCAGGGCTTATCAGTTGGTGGTCAGCTAATGAGCTCATTAGTCTTTACTCTAGAACGACATCCAAAATCAAAATGGGGATTGTACGGCAGCTATGTGATGGCTGCTGCCAATTTAGGTACCCTGTTGGGGGGAACAGTGGCTATGATATTAAGAAGATCAATGACAGAGGAGCAATTACACAGATTTGGATGGCGTATTCCTTTTGTTAGCGGCATATTAGTGAGTATTTCGGGCTTCTACTTGCGCTCTCATGGCGAGGATGACAATCAACAACACGTGCATGGTGATGGGGCTACATCTAGTCCTCAAAATCCAATCAGACTTGCTTTCAGTCGGGGTAATATTCGAGCTCTATTGGCCACTGCAATGGTTACACTTCTCTGGTCAACGGGCTTTTACCTCATTTTTGTTTGGATGCCGGTCTATATGACAGACTTAATAGACAACCCAGTCCCAAACGCTTTCGCGGTCAACTCTGCTTCACTAGCAATCAGTGTATGCCTTCTCTTCCCAATAGCTGGCTGGGTCAGTGATTCTAAGTTTGGGCGGAGAAGAGTAATGGGAGTTGGTGGCCTCCTCCTGGGAATTTTCGCACCAATAATGATGTTTGTGATTGGCAAAGGAGTTACTGCAACTGCATTGCTGGCTCAAACCTCTCTTGGTATCTCTCTTTCCCTCTGGGGAGCTCCCATGATGGCCTGGTTGGCGGAAAGTTTTGAGCCTTCAGCTCGCCTTACGAGCGTGTCAATAGGATACAACGTTGGTCAGGTATTAGGCGGTGGTCTAGCGCCAGCTATTGCTACAGAGCTCATTGACTCTTTTGGAGCAGAAGTACCTGGCTACTATATCACTATCGTGGCGGTGGTATCACTGATAGGTCTGTGCTTTGTTTCGCCAAGACTGCCAGCTCATTTCTCCTTGGTGCAGGGAGAAGATGACTTCGATTACAGCGAAGACGAGGATAGAGTTATATAGGATGAGATTACGTTAAGGATCGTCCATCAGAATAGCATATTACTCTTATCCCCATCCGCCATCGTTGATGTTGTTTCAGGAGGGGTAAAATTAGCTGAACAAGCAGCAATCCTGCTTTCGGTAGCCAGAATAAAGCGTCTCCTTCTCTGTTTTGGGATTGATACCTTTGCGCTACGCACAACTGTTTTATTGAACAACTCCCTCCTAGCAGCCTCAGAGAATGTCCACACGTCATACTCATCAGTACTCTTGCTGTTCGAGCTAACGGAACTATCGACACTATTACACAGGATGCTATCCCGCGAAGTGTAAACTCGGCTGCGTTGTTCGTGATCCATCCGGATCGGTATCTTGGGAGGTGGGTTCTTCTCAAACACCGAATCGTTCGCGATCGCAGCACTTAGCAAAGATTGAACTATCAAGCTACGAAGTTCGCTTGGATTCCTCACGTTTCGATTAGGTACCTCTTCTGTGAGCCCAACCACGTGGTGAGTTGCTGACCTCACAGGGAAGGGCATCGTACGAAAGTAGCTTCGAAGTGTCTCGCCAGGTAGTGCTGCCAATAAAGCTAAAGGACTGTATATATTCACTGACTCGACACTTTTCCATACGTCTTCTTCTTTTCCTACCTGTGTACCGGCACAGAAAGTGTCCGAGAACCACTTTGCATCACACCTGTCTGGTAGATTCCCTCTTGCAGCAGATCCCGATGGCGCGCAGGAACATCTCCACAACTTTTCCATCGACTCCCTCTCGTTTTTGTAAATTCGCCGCCCCACTTCACCTCCATGAGAGCCTAGTGCGTCAAAAAAATTGATGGGAATACAGCACTCCATCGCTACATGTCGTGATATAACTACCATTGGCACTGATAGCGCTTGCACTCTCATGTAGAACTTCTTCGCCGAATCTAAATCTAAGCGATGATTTTGGCTTCCGGGGTCTGGAACTAAAATCTTCTCTTCCGTGAGCTCTCCTTCTTCTGGACCCTTTTCACTGTCTTCTTCATCGTCAATTCCCTGCGAAAATGGCAATTTTGACCACCCTTTTCGTGCAGGCCAAATCAAAGCACCTCCTGTATGGACGACACGAACTGTTTTATCACGGAAAAGTTCCGGATGGGATTCAGCAAATGGCCAGACACTCGAAAACGTTGACGTGAGTGCAAGAGTAACACCAATTGGAGGAGCGGATTCATACAATTCGAGAAAAGCCTCGGTGGCCCTTTTCTTCTGCTCTTGCTCATTGTCTCCGGAAACAACAAGGCACTTCACATGCGATAATCCAATCGATGAAAGCGTTTCCTTGATGCTTTCTGCCAACGCACTGAGTGTTGAGTTGGATTCAACTGAATTCTCATCTGCTGATGAATGCTTTAAATTACCGCTCTTGTGTCCAGCTCCATTACTGGTGGTCTGATTCTTGGAGTCAGAGGAACTAATGGACACAATAACGCCCAATACACTTGCTAGCCTGAGATCCCACAGCGATCTCAGCATGAGACATGTCAACAAAGTATCCGCAAGGTTGTCCCAACGAAGATGCATGTGGAGAATAATGTGAGGTTGAGTGTGGTGATTTTGTAGAATTCCTTTGGTATAAGCAGTGGATAGGAGTTTGACAAGAAGATCTGGGTCTTTTAGATTGTGTTCTTTCTCCGTGATCCCAATTAAATTTCTGGTTCCACTTTCGAACGCAACTGATACATCCGAGCCAGGAAGTTTGAACGGTTCAATCTTCTTATTGTCATGATTTGCTTGTGCGATAGCACGGCGCAAGGCTTCAGGTCCAGGATCAGACGCTGAGCTGTGGCGTCTTGTTTTTTTAATAGATGTACCACAGGCCTTGTCGCTGCCGGTCAGGTTATCTGTGCCCTCGGTTCTGTTCGTGAGGTTGTCTATGCCCGCAGTTACAGTGCTGTCGTCACCCACCGAAGACATCCGTCTTGTGCTATTTCTAACAATTGAATGTTCTAAAGGAGGCAGAACAACTGGATCAAAATGCTTTTCTCTCACAATGGGGACCGCTGCCAACAAAGCCAAGGTATCGTATTGCATGAAACCTGTGACCAAGTCCCAAGCAGTGTCTGCGCAGCATCGAGTCTCGTCGTCATCGCCTCCACAGAATGTATCTATGAACCACTTACGATCACAGCGAGGTGGTAATCCAGCTCTAGACGCCTTATCCTGGGAACATGCTCTCTGCCAGAGTTGATCAATACTAGATCGTTGACTATTCCTCAGCCTCCATCCAATTGAGCTCCCTGTCAACGCTAGGTCGTCGTATACTGAGCGTGGCATCTTCGCCGCATATGCAGCAAAGCGAGTCACAACTGTAAATGTGATGTTCATTTTTTGGCACTGAGAGTAGAAGAACTCTGCTGCTGCTGGATCAAATGTGTTGTTGTTGGCAGAATCTGGTTCAAGTTCAATTTTAGCAAGTTTTGACCAATAGCTGTTTTTACCTGAACCTGTTGATGTGATGCTATCTGGAGTTGGAATAGATTTGCAACCTCCCATCACAACTACTTCTCGCGTCTTGGAAGCGAACAACGATGGATTGTCTCTAACAAAGATAGCAGCATCTTTCATACTGGAGGTGATCACAAGCGTTAAACCTCCCGTGATGAGTCGATTAGCATCCTTGTTGTTAGTTTGATTGTTTCCCTTGTCCATATTGATGTATCCAATGTCGGCAGCCTCTTCATACAATCTCTGCAGCAATCTATGTCCACTTTCTAATCCCCTAGCTGCCTCCCCATCCTCCTGCACAATGTATGATGCCGCAGTCTCTTCGAATTGGTCGCTAGAATGCTTACCTGTCGTGTCCCCCCCATCGGTCCCTATTCCCACAGGAACCCGATGCAGGCCTAATAAATCCAAAGTCCCACGTGTTAATCGAGCACGGGCAAATGAAGGAGATAGATTGGCAACGACACCCTTTAGTGATATCAAGTCTAAAGATACGAGATATCTAGCCATAATAAACATCATTTCATCATCAAGATCTTGTCCAGGATCAGATATTAGAACTATTGGCACCGCTGCGTTTTCTTGATTGAATTGTTCCATGGACTCAAAAGATGCCCTGCGGGTAAGATAAGTTGAGTGTTCATTTACCAGCATTGATAAATTATTTTGCCTTGTTGTGATGGATTTGGGAGGATGGTTGAAAATATTATCAAATGAGTCCTCGTCATCATCTAGAATGTTGGGACGAGGCTTCACATTTTCATCAGTAATTGCCAAACTTCGGAGTTTAGGGCGATCGCGTTGGGTCGACGCTTCCCTGCGCCGTCTAGCACTATCTTTCTTCCTACTCTTCTCTGCCTCTATGCCGTCTATTCTTTCGCTCAATATCTGCAAAGCATTTAACAGTTCAGCGTTCTTGGTCTTCCACCGTCGAGAGGAAATCCAGGCGATTGAGATGGCAGCAACAGCTGCGGCCACTGATATGCCCACGCTATTTCTTATGTGGTTGGGGCTATTTCCAAGGATCATTATTAAGTTTTCATGATATATTATTAAGCTGTGCAAGGAACGGCGCTGACGGTGCTGTGTATTTGATAAGATGGCGATCCCGGCGGTCATTAACTTTTCTGGTATGGTAGTCACGAAGACAGATGATGAACGCGAGAAAAGTGGAACAGAATCGAAACAAGCAATAAACCTACAAGCAAGGAGATGAAGCACTCTTCACTCATTAAATCATCTTTTTGTAAAGCATTATGATACCTTCTACATCTACTCAGCTCGACTAGGTATGACAAATTACCTGTTCAAATATTGTATCTTTGAGGCTGACGATAGAATCGAAGTCAGTTAGAAAGACATGAGTATCACTGCTGATCTCCTTCATAAGCTCAACTGCTTCTGGGTCATTTGAGTCTGCCTGTTCAATGAATATAGGTATTATATGTGTACCCTTATTCTTTGCGTCAATTGCTGCTTGTACTGCTACTTCTCGAGCATTGTCGGTCGGTTGGCTCGGATAACCATCAGTTACGACGAGCATCAAATTCTTTCTTCCTGCAGTCGATGAATTCAGTGTCCGTTGACACAATGTTATACCAGCACCAAGGTGAGTTCTCCCACCAGTATACTGCAGTTGTTGAAGCGTTTTGATAGCTTGATTTGCATTTTGTAGTGTACTTGCGATTTCTGCATCTGTTGCAAAGTGAATCAGGGAAAAGTCCTGTTGTGTTTTGAGAGCTCCTAATTCTCCCACCAGGGCTTTGGAGAACTCAAGAACATTGTCAAAATTGTTACAGCAACGCTGTTGGTTGATGCCAAATGAATTACAACTACTCATGGGTTCGCATAACAAGCACTCTCCACCACCACACACACTTCCACTCATATCGAGTGCAATGCAGAGGTTGAAGTTTCCATTTTGTGGGGGGCAGGTAGGCATGGGTGTTGGTACTACAACAGGCTTGATTGTAGGCATTTTGGTTGGACTCAGAGATGGCTCTGCAAAGGGTGCAGGCGTGGGCAAGATCGACGGCGTATCGGTTACCATGATTGACGGTACCGCACTTGGCTTCGAAGTTGGCGCAATAGTGCCATTGCATGAACCCACTACCTTCCAAGCTTCGAAATCTCCTGGCACAAGCCCACTTTCACAGACAGGGTATATGCACTCATATACAATACCCTCAAAAGATATAATCGATCCAGTGGCGTATGAACCGAATGGGTTAAAGGCTTCGGTACAACCTCCGATGAATATGATAGGCTGTAGTGTCGGAGATATTGTTGTTGACGGTATCTCTGTTGGCGTGGTGGACGGGCTCTGAAATGGTGCTAATGTTGGCGAATTTGTGCCATTACACGATCCTACTATTGCCCACGTATCACGCCACTGATCAGATGATAACCCTCCTGGTGCATACGTCAAACTTCCGCAGTTGGTGCTTATGCACATGTAAATTACACCATCACGTGACACCTTTGTTCCATTGATGTACGGGGTGAATGGTTCAAACGGTGCTGGACAGCCTCCCATAAACGTGATCGGCTGCTTTGAAGGGCTCGTTGTCATTGGATGATTGGAAGGCGAAGGAGTCGGTTCGATTGAAAGTGACGGCTCCACAGAGCCTATTATAGTTGGTTCACCGCTTTTACTTTGTAATTGAAGAGGTGAGGCTGAAGGTCTGCTGCTGAGTGACATCGATGGATCTGATGTTGAGATGGTACTTGGTACGAATGTTGGATCAAATGACGGCAATATAATCGGTTTCTCAGTTGTGTTAAAAGATGTCTCTCCCGACGGACTTATTGAAGACACTATACTTGGAGATGCCGATGGTAGCGGCGTAATTGATGGAATCAACAAAGGTTGATATGTCGGAGGAAATGTAGGTCTGGCGAAAAGTGGATCAGCGTCAAGTATACTTGGAGATGCCGATGGTAGCGGCGTAATTGATGGAATCAACGAAGGTTGATATGTCGGAGGAAATTTAGGTCTGGCGAAAAGTGGATCAGTGTCAGCATGCGCCGGATCCAGAAATACTGTTGGAGATTGTGATGGCCAACCCGTGTCATTTACTCCGACAAATCCAGCAGTTATAATCGATGCTGTCTCTATTCCTTTGGAAGATCTCTTCTTTCCGACGATAGCGCCAGTAATGATAGCCATAAGAAGCAGAGGGAGTAACAGCCAACAACATCGTTTCAAGTTGCGTTGTCTGCCAGGTATTGAATGTAAGGATATCGGCTTCTCATTATCATGAAGATCATCTAATCGATCAATGGGTTCGTAATGGTTGTCTGCGCTTGTTCCTGCACCATCAGATGGTGCTACGCCAGTGGTTGTCATTGAACTATCCAGATATAAATGAGTTGGCTTCATGTTCTCCACGAATTCGTCATTACCGCCCTCGTCGTTCTCAGCGCTGGATAGTTTTCGTTTTGGAATCTCGCCATTGAACTCTTCACATTTGTCATCGCGTGGGTTGAATTTAAGCTTTCCAACTACCCGATTCGTTTCTATTGGTGTATCATCACTTGGTGGAGGATAATCAAATTGAGGCAGATCTTGAGGAAATGGGGTTAGATCGTGTTCATAGCCAAAACTTTCTCCTCCATCTTCTCTAGCAAAGGGGGGTACTCCGGGAGTCTGAGCACAGTTCGGCTTCCACATTTTGGAATATGGTATTGGTAGGGACGGCGTCTCCAAACGATGACACAATCCACCGTCGCCATTGAAGTCTTCTGTCTTCTTATCCCATTCACGTATTGTAAATCGTCCTACTTCCTTTTCCTTTTCTGGCTCAGGGCAATTTTCATCTGGAGCAACAAGATCGAAACGTTCTATGGTTCTTACTTTCACATCTTTAGTGATTTCAGGTGCGACATATTCCGCACCTAATTCAGTAGAAGATCTTCCACTAACAAAGACACCTGCGTGTTTTGAAGAGTAACCTAACGTAGATTTTGCCTCGTTAACAAATCTCCATCTTGGTGGAGCAGGAGCGAGCTTTTCAGGTGATTTTGTTTCACTTCCAGCTAGTGAAGATTGTTCTTTTGAAGCTTCCGTAGAGTGAATGGTTTTTGATATGGTTGTTGTTTCCATTTGTTTCGCACCTGATACATCCATCTCGATCTCAATAGCTAATTTCCGGATCGCTTCTTTCAGTCTAGCCTTCTTAGAGGCGCTACTCTTTGGCACATCTGATGGAGTCCCGTTGTTGATATTGTCGATACATGCCGCCGATGTTTCGGATGTATTGCCGCACATATCTGAGTCGCTTTCATCCTTGGCAGACATATTATCTTATGCATACATAATAATATTGTCTTCAAGCAATAGAGCTGCGGCTTGCGGAGAAGAAAGGCACAAGATATGTCGGCTTGATTAGTTATATTAACAGGTAATTTACGAAGTCAATAATTCAATATCAATTATATCGAGCTGCGGCTTTCTAGCGGATCGGGTGCATGTATCAACTGCCACCGAGCTGTACATAGTAATTGGAAGCGGGTTCCATCAGTGCGGGTAAGTTGTTCATTGTTTATGATAAACTCTAGACTATGAAAGACCGACGATCGTGGATACACTTATGGCATGGTATGTATGGTATCTAGAGGTAAGCAGATAGGTAACGTAGCATCATGGTTATTGACCGCTGAGTACGATATTTAATTGTCGGTTATTGACCGACTATCAGTATTGTGCCCTATGTTTACGTATGGAGGAGTGCAGAGATGAGTTAGTTGGAGGATGACAACAATGAGGAACAAACTCCGTAGTATCACTTAATAATATATAATTCGTACCATGAATCCTCCTCCCACGA
Organism: Skeletonema potamos; assembly: GCA_036940105.1. Taxonomy (NCBI): domain Eukaryota; phylum Bacillariophyta; class Thalassiosirophyceae; order Thalassiosirales; family Thalassiosiraceae; genus Skeletonema; species Skeletonema potamos. Next base: position 45,794 of record JALLBJ010000113.1, read on the forward strand.
ACTGCGCTGCTGCACCTCGTCTTTGCAACGCACCCCCTGGAAAGACACTCGGAAATCACATCGCTGCAGATGCACTCCAAGCCCGACTCTTCCCCATCGGCCATAACACCAGCACTTCAAGTATTACATACTTCTATGGAGGACACCTCACCTCGTGCTTCCTCGGCATAGTATGGGTGCATAAATATAGTAGAAATAGAAATAATGATTTGTGTAGTAGGTTAAACAAGTCAGAAGATTGACATATCAGACTCTTCTTCGTAAGTACCAGTAGGTATGATACGTACATAGTGGCCACTTTCGGTAATTGACCGGTTTGGCTATGGACCGATTAAATGGCCGTATTGTACCTATCGGTCAATAACCATGTGCTACAACTGTCCTTGCCCACTTTGATGGATTGCGCAATTTTTCTGTTCTCCATTTTGCTTCCTCACCAATAAGTTGCATAAGATATGCTGACATAAGCTTGATGATTTGATAATAAACTATTTCCTTATTTCTTCGTTCAACATCAAACCTTATCAGACGACATGCCAGAGTCACATAAAGCTGAGCGCCGCCGCCAACTGAAGCAAAATGTTGCAGCAGGCATCGGAGATGAAAATGGTCGAATTCCTCCTCGAGTGAAAGCCGAAGCACAGATGGCTCGTTGCTCTGAGTGCCAATGTGAACTGAAAATTACCAAAACAAATACTGAATTAAAATTGCATGCTGAGAATAAGCATGGAAAGACAATTGATATTTGCTTTCCGGAAGCTGAAACAATTTCTGCGGAGATGCGACAGTCTGTTGGAAAGAAGGGAAAAGACGCAGACGCAGGATCGAGCAAAGGGAAAAAGGCAAACAAGGAAGATTTAGATGCTTTACTGCTTGCCGGGATGAATGGGGGGGCAGGCGCTAAGAAGAAGGGGAAGAAGTGACCGTTGTTGTCGTTCTGGTGGCACTTTCGTCTGTGCCTGTCTCTGTCGTTTGATAAAACTTGCATGATATTGTTATACCCATAACTACATTCATTAGATATCTTTCGCTGCAGCGATGTTGTATTACTACAAAAGGACTTCCATCATCCATTAGTCCTCATCACTCTGTACAAGCGTAAAACGAGGGGCTTTTGTTTGGGTTTGTCTGGAGTATATTGATTTGTTTACACAGACATTAAAAAGCTACTCGGACACAATGCTGCATGTCTCGCCTCAATTTCAATCGTTCTTTCTTTTCCGCGTAGTATCTGACGCCACTGCCGACGAGTAAATTTTCCTTGTTCGATAGCTTTTCTTCGTTCTTGAAGCATGTGCCCAATCTCACACTTTGTGATCGGATAAAGGTTGTATTCGAACAGTAGATCATCATCGTCAGTTTGTATACACACGAACTTCGCACGAGAGTAGTCGTGTACAACTCTTTTCTTCTCCCTTATCATGAGCTTAAAAATTAGAAGATTGCCTCTCACGTGCTTGCCCTCACGTGCCCAAGGAAAGCATGCATCCCCATAATAAGACACAGCCATATCCGTTCTTCCAATGAAGTTATCATCGTGCATGAGAAAGTATACAAATTGATTCTCACTAACAACGTAACCTTCCAGAGGGCTAATGTCATGCGATGGAGAAGTCCATCCAAAATGTTGCCGGATCTTCTTGCAAAAGGGATTGGTGAAATTGTTCATGAGCCAATTCTTTTCAATTTGATGGCAACCGAAGCCAGGTACTTTATCAAACACATCGTCGGCTGACTCGAGACAATCGCAACATATTTCATCCAGGGAAGACAGCTTCTCAGTAGGCTTAATAAGCAGAAATTCATGTCCCTCGAATGCGTCGTCTGGAAGGGAAAGGAACTGATCGATGTTGATATCGAAACGATACATATGATGAGGCTTCTCAGCACAAGCCTTCTTATGACACTTTTTCCAGTGCTCTTTCTGGCAAGCTTCACCACAATAAAAGACTGATTGACACTTGCCACATTTCAGACTGGCAGGTTTGAAGCAAATAGGACAGTCGGCAGCCTTACCATATTCACGTATTGTCAGCCGATGCGCCACCAACTCTCCCCTTTCATTGGGGGCTGGCGTAACGAAGCAGTCATCGTCAACACAAATCCATGTTTGAAACGTTTTGAATCGGAGGACTGGGTTGAGTTCATCGACGAATTCTTTGAACAACTCAGGCTGCTCCTTTCTGTAGAGAGGCAGTTCGTTTGGATCTCTCGGAACAGGTGTTCCTTTGCATTTGTCTTTGCCGTCGTCTTTAACGGTGGTCTTCTTGGATTTCTTCCCCATGATATTTTTTTATCATCAATTTCGCTGTCCCTTGACAACTGAGGTCTTCGGATTGAGAACTCAATGTAGCATTCGTCGTCTATTCAGTGAAAAAAGCAAAGCACCATAAACTCCTTTTTCTCCTTCCCCGCCCGCCGTCTGCTTTGCTTTCTTTCTCTCTCTCTCTTCTTTGCCTTCTCAACAACGATGACGTCGATCGCGATTTTACTATGCATGGCCCAACGCAAACTTCAACAGTACAACATAATTCGGAACCATGGCAGCCAAGCGGAGAGGACGGGCGGCATCCCTGGCCCTCCTAGGGTTGTGTTGTTTCTCCTCCACTTCTTCACCTCACGCGGCAGTTGATGCCGCTGCCAGAATGTTCATTGAAAAGAAAAATAACAAACAGCTCCAACTGCGCGGAGGAGCTATGGTCGATGCAGCCACAAATATTGACTTTGATAATAACCTCGGTGGTCTTCCTCTGTTTGGAATCGGCGTTCGCAAAAAAGGGCCAATCAAAGTATATTCGGTCGGAATGTATTCGGATGAATCAGCAAAATCTAGCATTGCATCTCTGCCCAAAAAAAGTGCGCTTTCAACACTCCGCAAATCTCTCAAGAATTCGAAGACAACGTCCTTTTTACTCAAAATGAATTTCAAAGTTGGCGCTGAGAAAATGGCCGATGCAATTGCGGAGAGTGTTGATCCACGCACGTCAGATAAGGGAGCGGTAGAGTCACTTAAAAAGCTAATTATGGACGGTGTCGCTGCCAAGGGTGCAGCTACTCCAGGGACAATACTTCGATTTGATTGTTTGAGCGATGGATCAGTGAAGGTTTCTGTGGATGGAAAAGCGGTAGGGTCGGCATCCGGGTTGAGTGAACCATTCTGTGACGTATTTTTAGACGACAATTGTGTTAGTCCAGCGTTTAGGGAAAGTGTGATTGAGAATTGCTGTGGAGTTGCATCAGTATCAACTGATTGTGCTGCATCGAGTTCAACTATATCAACTCATTCATCATCACACAACCCAATCCATATTATTGGGAGTCTGTTTTATCACAAACTGGAATTGCCAAAACTTCCATACAAGTACAACGCACTACAACCAATCATAAGTGAGAAGACATTGAGGGCACATCATTTGAAGCATAATGCCAAGTACATTGAAACGGTCAACCAAATAGTAAGTGAGGGTGGAGCATCACTGAAACATCTTTCGGTGGAACAAATTGTCAAGAGTAAAGCACTTCAAGAGAGCAACCCTTTGCTCTATAATAATGCGGCACAGTGCTGGAATCATTTGTTCTTCTGGAGATGCATGTCTGGATCTGGTGGTGGTGGGGAGCCGAAAGGTTTGCTTGCCAAAACTATACGTCGAGACTTTGGCTCATTCGACAACTTACGAAAAGAAATGGAGTCTTCGTCCACCAAAGCTTTCGGTTCAGGATGGACGTGGTTGGGGTATGACAAGAAACAAAAGAAACTGGTAGTTTCTACAATGACTGGGGCGGGCAATCCATTAATAGAAGGTATCATTCCCATACTCGTAATTGACATGTGGGAACACGCCTACTATCTCGACTATCAAGAAAACCGCAAGGAATATGTCAATGGATTTTTCGATAGACTTGTGAATTGGAAGTATGCACAACAAAATTTGAAGCATGCCATGGGAAAGGGTATTGTTCCCGAGACTGTTCATCACATTTCGCATCATGGATTGCCTCTGATGGCAGCACTGTTTTCAGCGAATTGGGCGAAAAAGACAGCCGTACATATGTTGTTCCAACAGAGTTAGTCAAGTTAGAAAGGCCAAAAATCGTGTGTATATAACATATATTTATTAGCTACTCTTTTGTGGCAGTCCGAGGGCAGCACAGAGTTGTTTTCTTTCCAGCTTTTGGTTTGCCTCGAGTTCGTTCCTCACATTCTTATATCTTTGAATTAGTCGCTCCAATTCAAATGCTCGCCGTTGCAGCTGCTCTTCTCTACCAGCATTGATTCGTTTCTGGATAGCGCTGAGCTCTTGTCGTTTGCAACTCTTGAATTGACTCTCCTTTTGAAACATTTCCTTTTGCTTCATCTTGTTCCATTGCTCTGTCTCTTTTGCTTGCAGATGATCCGCCTTCTCCTTGAGTTTATGTGCCTGAGCGTAGTTTTTAGCCTTAACTAAATGTTCCTCTGTCTTTCGATACGTGAGCAGCACTGGCGAGTACTTTGGCTTTTGCTGCCTTTCCAAGAGCTTTTGCTGGAATTCTTTGAGCTCTTCGAGATGACGCTCTCTCATGGCGTTCAGTTGCATTTCGCATTGGTCATCGTACTCCTTACATCTCTTCTCCCACTGCGAATTGAACTGTTGGTATTCCAGCATGTGCGCTTCCTCCATGTCAAGCTTTTCTTTGAGTTGTTGAGCCTTCATTGACTCTCGTCGACGATTGGCTTCATGAGACTTGATCTCATCGAGCCGACTCTTGGCCACTTCAGCCTCGGCATATTTGCCTTGTTGCTCGCAATTCTTTCGGTGTTCCTCTAATATCTGCAGAAAGTCGGCAATGGCAGACTCTTGCACTTCATTCATTTGATAACTAATTGTGAACAACTTCAGTCCGTGGAGCAGCCATTGATTGACACAGATAGAATATTCTGAATGAGTCTATGTGTTCATCTGAAACCAAAGGGAAGGTTCAAAAAAATCTGGAGTCCACGTGCAAAAGTTCGGCCCATGCGATACCCTCTTTAGGTTCTAATTATACTACCGTAAATATTGCTTCCATTGATGCTGCCAGGTGCTGACGCTGGAGTCTTCATGAATAGTCACAAGATCGTCATTGAAGCTTCTTCCAAATGTATCTGAGGCTGTAGAACTATTGCTACTTGAGCTACTCGAGCTCTTCCCTTCTTCATCATCAATTGTGGGCAAGTTCAGCAGTGATGTTGCAGCCATAAAACTTCCCTCAACAATAAATTGCGGCTTGTTTATTGTGGGAGGACTGGTTGGTATCGGTGCCTTGCTCGAGGACAAGGACTCAGAGTCGTCATCCTCAAAGACGTCAACTTCTTCTTCCGATTCGGATCCATGCTCACTTGTATTATTATTGTGGGAAGAAGCACAGCCTACAACAGCAGATGATGACGTATCGATCACCTTTCCCATACTGCCAACGCAATTATTCCTATGCCCTCTCATCGCCCGATACTCATCTGCATCGTACATCAACAAATTCACAGAGAAGGAACCAACACTTTCCATCTTCTTTCTCCTTGACAAATCTTTCTTCTTCCGTCTTCGTTCAAAGAAGGCTTGCTTTCTTGAAATATTCGTTCTTCTCCCACCCTTCGCTACTACAGACGATGATGATGATCGCAATAACTGCTGTTCCTTTTTATGCAAATCTTCCGCCAATGCAATTATTGCCTTCCAATCTATTTCACCGGCCTCTGCACCTGTAACGACGAGATCTCTGAGACGTTGCTGTCCCTCTGCTCTTTGGTGATCTAATGAATCTGCTGAATTGTTGATGGTGGTGGTACTCCTTGGTGAGCCTGCTGCCACTGATGTTGATGATAGTGTCTCGTGCCTTCCAGGTGAGGCCGGTGACCGACGAGGTGACGATGTCGACGCTGAAGACAATGGAGATAAACATGCGGTAGGTGTCACGGATGAATTTGATGTCGTCGTCTTAGTGGATGAGAGCAGGCGCCGCTCGTCACCTCTCCCCCTGCGAGACAGATGACGTGATGATGTTTTGTTTATGCAATTGCCCATGGTCACAGAAATTATTCGTCGTCTCTAGCTAACGTTATTTGGCGGCGGCGTTCACCCGACACGGCACGGCACGATCCTGCACCTCCAATAAATTAGCAGAACCAGAAGGCATGCAATCAAGGAATGTCCTCATCAACACATTTTTTCAGCAATCACTTTGATCCGATTCCAAACGACTCAATCGTATTAATTCCTACGAAGCATAAGTGCAGAAAGTCCAAGGAGAAACCCACCGTCTAATGTTCCACAATAAGACATCACTTTAGATCACTTTACTTTTCCAATTTCGCTCATTTCTCACTTCCTTCACAGAAAAATCGAACAGATATGATGATTCCCAAAACAATCATTCGTTTTAGTCATCAGTCATCAACCTCAATCAACCATGTCGAGGCGCTTTGTACGTGGCGCAGCAGCATCGAGTAATAACGGAGGAGGAAAAAATAAATGGACCGCATCATCATCCTCTTTTTCACGTGATGGTCGAGGGCCTCTTGGCCGTGGCCGCTCTTCTGGTAGAGGAGGACGCTTCTCCCATCATTCCTTCGTGACGAATGAGGCGCCATCAACTAGCAATAAGTGGGTTCGTCCTGCTACTGAGAAGCAAGTCGGCGATGACAATGAGAGAGCGTTAACAGCAGATATCAAATCATTTGATGACTCAACTTCTCCTGCAGATAACGTAATTCAAACAATAACATCATCCTCTTCTGATGTGCGCAAGTCAGAACAAAGTCTAGAACGTCGGGGCAGGAACAAATTGGTCATGAAGAAGATGAATGAATCTGTAAGTTCATCATATCTTAAAGAAAATAAAGTTGAGGGCATAGTTGAGCATTTGCCTACGGAATCCGAAGCTGAAGAAAAAACATTTCATTTCGACAAGCCTGAACATAACCTAGAACGACGAGGAAGGCACAAACTTGTGATGAAGAAAAATGAACCAGATATTTCATCATCATCATTTGAGAAAGTACCCTTACCAGCAGAGACCAAGGCTGAAGAAACAATAATATCAGATGTAGACGAGCATGAACATATTCTCGAACGACGAGGTAGACACAAATTAGTTATGAGGAAAGATGAGACTGAAACATTGCCAAAGTCAAGTCAAAATAGCGAAGGTAGGGGCAAATATTCATGGAAACGTAAACCTGCAGAAACGACTGCACCGTCAAATACTGAGGAAACAGACACAACCCAACAACGTGGCGATGGTCAACATCATGAAAGCAAGATGGCAGCAAGCAGAACAAGTTCAAATGTAAAACGAAAACGCCCGGAGCCGATTCACGGCCCTCGACGGATATTTTTATCTTCAACTGCTTCCGAGGAAGGAAGGGACGTCGATGGAATGGACGGACAACCTCAAAAGACAATGACCGATTTTCAATACAAAGACGCGAGTGCAAGGGGGGGTGGTAAAGCTATGGGCCTTGTGCGGGTGAAACCGAAAAATCCATCGGAAACACCAATATGTCCAACTTTCAGCAGAGGTCTTCCCTGCAATAATGCAAAATGCAGGTTACGACATGATGTATCAACGGAGGCGTCAAGACCGATATGTGTCTTCTTTCAGCGGAATGGAATGTGTTCCAAAGGTGACGACTGTCCTTTCAAGCATGTCAAAGTCAGTTGGGATGCGGAAATATGTCCAACGTTTAATAGGTTGGGATATTGTGAAGATGAAGGTTGTGTCTTTAGACATGTAACAACCTCTAGCAAGAGATCAAAAACCCGTGCACCAGATAATACAAGGTGAGTTCTCTTTCCTGTATGGTACCTCGTCTTGTTGTTTGGCATCATTTGAGTAAACTGAGTTTATAGATTTAGTAACTGCTAATCTCGATTCAAATAAAATGACTACTTATTCTTACATGAGCGTCACTGAGCTTGGCCCGGGCTTGACAAGCCCCCTCTTGTAGAGTGCTGCAATGCCCTTTTTGAACGCAGACTTGCTTGCACCCGGAAAAATCTCGTTGATTTCCTCTGGTGAACTCTTGTCGCCTATCTCCAATACACCATCGTCCGCTTCCTGCAGCTTTCGTAGTATTTGTTCCCCTAAATCTTCAGCCTTGGCTTTCCCACCTACTGGCCTTAAACTAACATCCAAGCGTACCTCAATTGCATTACCATCTTCAAATGTTTGCTCTCTAACATTTTCTACATATGCGGGTAATGTTTCATACTTCACAATGTCAACTCCTCCCCTGCCTCTACGAAAGTAATTGATCTCACGTTGCAGTATCATACCTCTCCCAAGCGCAGGCTCGTCTGGTGAAATGCAGTCAGCTGGGTCATGTGATTTATGTGCAATAACATCTACAGAAGCCCCCAGAGGTCCAAAAGATATTACTTCTACTTGTATCTGATCACCGCGTCGGAATTTTGGTTGGTATAGCTCGCCACCACTCTTATCCGTTGACAAAGCTGTTTGTGTAGTGAATGCAGCTAATCTGTGTCTTGAAAACGTGCCAAACGCACTCACAGATGATCTGTGCAAAAGAAATGACATGATAATGGCATAAAAGAGTGTGAAGTCGAAGTATTGCTTCACCATGTTTTGATGGACGGTTTGATGGGTAAAAGTATTTGTGTATGTGAGCTATTATGTGAGTTACTTTTTTTATGAGCGAATTCGGGGTAGATACAAATGGGGGTACAATGTACAATACCATATCGGTACAATAGGGGGTACAATATACATTCGCGCCAAAAAAAGTACTAACATCATGAATAAACTCCATATTATTTATTCAGCAACAACCAAAACACGACGGGACATCGATTTGGCCGGCTCCCTTGGGAAAAAATGTTTTGTCGTTCATATAATTACAATTATATCATCTATCATATGCAATCATATGCGCTCTGTCTTCTTCTTGTCACTTTGTCAGAACAACAGCTGTCTGTAGCTGCTTTTGCATCTCAAACTAAGTGCGTCAGTCTATGCCAATATCAAGCGCTCCATTTGGCACCTCAGCAACTTGGTGAATTTAAACCAATCCATCTCGTTGGTGATGACAGTAGTAAGGAGAAGCAGATAGATAGATCTACCAGAAGAGTATGGCTTTATGACTTTGTTAGTGACACGCAACATGATGATACAATACCATACCACGAAGCATGGGATCTTCAGAAACGTTTGATGGAACAACAATTATCGCGGATTGGGAAACGACCAAAAGATCCTCCTTTATACAATCAATTTCTTCCCGTGAATAAAAATGAGGAAGGTGTTGATAGCGATTCACTGATAGGGTGCGACTCAATAATAATACTCCAACACGATCCTGTGTACACATTGGGTACTGCATCAGACACTTCATTTATTCATGACTATGATAACAATAGCGGAAATGAATCTCGGGTCCCAATCGTAAGAATTGAAAGAGGTGGAGAGGTTACCTATCATGGACCTGGCCAGATAACTGTTTATCCTATACTAGATTTGCGTGGCTACAATCAGGATATTCACTGGTATATGAGAGCTCTGGAGGAAGCAATACTGTTGGCATTGGAGAAGGCAGGTGTAGCAGGGGTAAGTTGGAAGTGCCCACGTAATTTTTTGTTTTGCAAGCTACCATTACAAATGACTTAAATATCGTCTCATCTTCCTACCTCAGGCTACAAGAGAGGAAGATGTAACAGGAGTTTGGGTATCCAATAAAAAAATTGCAGCGTGTGGAGTCAAATTGAAGAGATGGGTAACAATGCATGGTGTTGCTGTAAACGTCGATATGAGATCTCTTGGAAACTTTGATGGAATAGTACCTTGTGGATTGGAAGGCAGGGAAGTGACGTGCGTCAATGACGTGATTGATGACAAAAAATACACTTTACAAGAATTTGCAGTCCATATGAAAGCAGCTCTGGAAGAAATCTTTTGTATCACGTTGGTGTCTGTTGCGTAGATTAGTGTCTGTTGCGTAGATTATTATGTGCATAATTTTGGTGTGTAGTTACCTCATCCCAAAATCCTCCAACGCTTGAACCCATGCCTCTTTTGTCATACCATCAGGCGTATGATAGCATTTCACACCCAAACTGCTTACAGACTGTATATTCCAGTATTCATTATCAAAGAAGGCCATCTGTTCAAATGCGATTCCCGTCTTGCGATTCAGTGATTCAAAATGTTTTGATTTGTCTGTATCAATACAATATTATGTACATACAATATGTATTCGAAATAAGTGAACACGTAGGATCAGAAATATATGGTGACAGATTAGATTATTTATGTTGTTCTTACCTTGATATGATATTTCGATGAGATTTTCGTCGAAGCATTTGCTCAGCGGTGTGCCATCAGATGCAACAAGCCATTTCATTAATTGATACGCCCAGCCTGGCTCATCTGTCCGCGAAGAGATTGCCACTTGTAATGATCGATCCTTCTTCAAACGATTGATTTCGGACAGAGCATGTGACGCACCATCGAATACTGTGATGGGGACATTTCTCCTATCAGTGGCAATTTTGTTTTGATGTATTGTGGTAGTTCCAGAGGGAAGAGATCTTGGCGGAGCTCGGGACTTTCGCTTTTGTTTGCCATGAAATTCGTCCACACTGATCAGCTTTGGTGGTCCATCGATCTGATACATTTCTGGCTGCCAAATGGTGTAGTCGAGGTCAAACACGACGAGCTGCATGGTTGATGGGTCAGAATGAGTTCCCCATACAGGAAGAATTGCCCCCTTCACCCACGTGTGGTTCGGTTTGAAAAGTCTATTCCTATCCCCGCCAAAATTAGCAAGATCCAGTCAATTTCTACATACTAAGGAATTAGTACGACTTGTCCCTTCGTTCTGCTTTGCGAGAATTGCACTTTTCGGGGTTGAAACTTGTGTCATGACTTTGTGGAGATTTTAGAGGTGTATGGCACGATACAAACCCGCTTGACTCGTGCCTCTTCGGTTAAGAAAGCACATTGTTTTAGTGGTTGTTAAAGCGATTTTGAAAATCAGCTGAAGAGATATTGTTGGTACTCTGTCGAAAACGGCAATGTATTGGCGGAGGACAAGCTCAACTTTATTATAATCATCATGAGTGGCAAGAAGTTCTCGGATGCATCGGCGTCGGGTGGTTCTTTCCCTTCGCTGGATATTATCTACTCGCAGGAAGAGGAAGAAGATAGCTTTATCAGTCCATTTAAATATGATAGAGCTAAGGCTACATGCACGGCATCTGAGGAAGACAAACAGAGTGCAGACCCAGATCAAACTCCACGTGCAAACAAAAAAATTTCGGATCTCTACGCACAGGTTGAGCTCTGCCGACCTTCTGATGATGCTATACGCGAGGTGACTCAATCCGATGTAACACAGCCTATCGAGAACAGGAGGCAAAGTTTCCTGCAGCTTGTGAAAGTTTGCTTCTCTAAAGACATGACAAGAGTTTGCGCTCCTGCTGAACCCAATACTGTCGCACCCAACACTGCTGCTACTGCTGCTGCTGCGGCTGCTGCACCCGATAAACAAAATGATGAAGAATCATCTTTTCTCGCCACGGCGAATGTTGTAGATTTACCCACAAATCAATTCAGACTGGGTATTTCTGATAACATCATGAATATTAATAGTGATGATGACTCTACCTTCAACTTGCATGCTTCTACGTTGAGCAGAGCAAGTGCCTCTACTAAGACATCTACAATTGGTGATGCGATCGGTGAGAAGATTTTGCGCGAGTCTCAAATAGCTTCTGAGATGACGAGGGCAAGATCTGCTGGTCAGGTACTTGTAAATAATGCAAAAGACACACAAGAAGATTCCGACAATCAAACCTTGAGTACATACTCTTACAAGAGAGCCTACGCCGACAATATTACGCTTGGTTCGGCACAAACGTCGAATTTTTCAACCATTACGGATGATTATAGCTTTGAGGCTAAACAGAGGATTGGAATGGCGGAAGCTGTTAATCCAAAGCTTGCTTTTAATGTATCACCGCCTTCTGGTCCTGTCGACATGGATACTGGAAGGCCTGTAGTCATGACGAAGGATGAGGAGTCTGCTTCATCATATCCCACCGCAGGATCATACCCAATGCCTCCACCAATCTTTCGCACAAACGATGCATCCAACTTTAATCTCTATGAGAATCATGAAAACTTGCAAAGAGTTGTATCGTTTGGTGAAGGAGAAGGTTATGTTGATGAAGAGGAAGCTGCTCGATTCGCCTCCTTGCGGCGTGGGAAAGGTGGCAGCAGTGGATGCTGCAATTGGTTCTCATCGTCACCGCGGGAAGTAAAGCTGATGCTTGTTGGCTCGATCATTTTACTATTGGTCAGTATGGTAAGCGTTGCGATTGGAGTGATGTTGCAACAGAATAGAACTAGAGATGCAGCTGGATTTGTTGCGAGCTCAAATTCTGTTGCAAACGATGTTACACTAGACTTTATGAAGACTGCTAGTCAGATACCTTCGATGGCTCCAAGCGCATCATTGAAACCAAGTCTCACTGTTGGACCTTCACACCCGTCAAGCCAAGCTCCTTCTACTACTAGAACAACGGAACCAAGCTTCACCGTGCAAGTGCCAGCGAGTCCTTCGACCAAGACTCCCACTCCTTCTCCAACGTTGTTGTCAACGACAAATGTGAATGTGCCGACAACTTCTCGGCCATCAGCTAGTCCAGTCAAGAGTTCTTCAAAGCCAACAAATAAACCAAGTTCGGTTCAAAGTCCAACGCCTGAACCGACAACCAAGAGTCCTACAGCCAAACCAAGTAAAAAACCGACACAAGTTCCTTCGCCCGCCCCAACCAAGAGCCCTCCAATTGTTGAACCAAGCCCTACATTTAATCCTTCTTCTCGTCCTACCCGCTGTCCCACGCCACGTCCCTCATCTTCACTAACTACTCCGGCTCCTTCTCGCGCACAACCCTCTTTGAGCCATACAATCAAAGTAAGAGCCGCGCAGGATACCTACATTGACTCGTCATCGATGTCGCAGAATTTTGGGACCTCGTCTCGACTGCGTGTAGACGGGTCACCTGAAACACGGGCTTTCGTCGGGTTTGACACATCGTCCATTACAAAGGCACAGGCCGCTAGGCACGAATCAACTCCAGGCCATGATGAGCCACGATATTTGACAGCGGTGCAAGTCTTAGAAGCAAAGCTACGACTTTATTCAGTCGATGGTGGTGGAGGATGCGCAGTCTATTTCGTGCCAAATACAAATCAGTGGGATGAAACGTTAGTGACTGGTAGCAGTCTTGGAAATGGTGTAAACTCGAATGTAGGGATTCGTCTTGGTTCTTTTGATGACATTGTAGCTTGTGAATGGCAAGAGATTGATGTGACAGAAGCGTTTACAAGCGGCACATCAGACTTCACAACTTTCGCGATAAAATCTGAGTCTTCTGATGGCGTTACCTTCGCATCAAGGGAAAGAGAAGCAGGAACGTTTGCTCCTGAGCTAGTTTTCACGCTCTCTGGTGGTGGTGGTCCAACTCCTTCTCCCGAGACAGGATGGCCAACATACTCACCCACTGTGATACCATCCGATTATCCCTCGCCCAAACCATCGCGGAAGTCTACTCAAAAGGTGAGGCATCTTACACCACAGTTTTTACTTGTGCTCCTCTTAACATTGCACTTATCTTGTTTCTCTTTTTGTAGCCGACTCCAATCCCTACAGTGTTTGTTGCAACCATTGCTCCGACAAAAGAGCCTTCGGCAGGTCCAACACAGATGCCTACGCCTACGCCAGAACTGACAAGTGAACCTACCATTGCGGTTTCCGTTGGGATCACAACAAAAGTTGTTTCGGATTTGTGCGAAACGTGCCCTCCATCGGGGACTTTATTCGTAGCTGGATTTAATTGCTCTGGCTTTTGGAGATGTTCAGATGGAGTTAGAGATCAATATCATTCATGCCCTGAAGGCACCATATTCAACAACAGCCTTCAAATTTGTGACCATCCTTACAGTTTCACCTGTACCTGCAATCCTTAGAAGCATTCCTCTGTTGCTTTTTTGTGTAGTTTGGCAAGCTGAGATTAATTAGTTGGTGTTAATCATTAATTATTCTCCTCCTCAAGTGTCATGCGCTTTGTTGAACTAGTTCGGATGAGCAAGTGCTCAGGAAAGTTGATGGCCTAAACTATCTTCAATCGTATGAAACAACGAAATTCAAAGGGGTAAAAAGTTGATTGTCACTTGTTCTATCACATCCTCTCAGCCTTTCGTCGACTCATCTTGCGCTAAAACGTGCGGGAAAATAATCTGGTACCGCCGTCCGAGGGGAAAGAACTTGGAAGAATTTGAAAGATCAACTTGTAAACGATGTGACGAATATAATGCAAACTATTGTACTAGAAATTAGAAGAACAGAGTTCTGACCCAATGAAGTGGGCGTTGTATAACATGGCCTTTCTCCGACCCTTCGGGCGAGACAGCGGATCATCGGCAGCACAAGGCTTAGGATGTCACAGACCGTTTATTTTTTTGATGGCGTTAAACCAGTTTAGAGTACTTGTGTAGTATTTCTCTAGAAGACTAAGAACCGCAAGAAGAGGTACCTTATGCCTTGAATCCGCGGGAAGCACGGCGACCACGAGCCTTCTCGAACTTGCGACCCTTTGACCTGACAAATGGCTTGACACCATCGTAGGCATGGGGGTTGTTGACGGAAGTCCTCTTTCCGAAGTGTGCCAATGCCTCACGGCTCTCAGGTCCACGGAGCAACACTGTGTTGGATCCAGTGGGTGCTCTCAAGGCAAGTTGATCGAAGGTAATGCACTCTCCACCAGCGGCGACAATGCGCTTGCGGGCATTCTCGGTAAAAGAAAGTGCGCAGACGCTCATCTTGGGGCACTCGAGCATACGAACATCATCAGTGACCTTTGCAACGATGACGGCGATCTTTCCATCCTTGTTGGTCATGTACTTGGCAAGACGGTTAAGGCCAATGGGGGGGGTGTTGACCTTGGACATGTGCAAACGCTTTGCAACGGTGGCGCAGAAAGCGGAGTCGGTACGACGAGCGAGGAACTTATAAAGCTTGATGAGAAGACGGTTGTAGGGGTTCTGCGTCTTGATAACTTTCATAGACGACTTGTGGCCGGTACGGCGGCCTCCTGCCTTAAGGTCGATTCCCATGGTGATAGGTTAGTATTATTTATTGACTGCTTGCCTTTAAAGAGTGAGGATGAGGGCGGGGAGGTGAGGGTGGTGTGGGTGCTCTCTACGCAAGTTATTGGCGATGATCATACTAATTCACCAATACAATGTTTATTGGCGACTGCGGGACCTTAGTAACCGGTAAGCCCAAAAGAGGACTCCCCATTAGCGCAAAGAGGCGCTTTTTTTTTGAAACGATGACTCTTCTCATGGTATCATCTCCCTGAGGCATGCCGAGGCGGCAAGGTACAACAATACAATAGCTTTCTCTAACCATTTGCAGATAACTCCGCACGAGAGCAGTCAGCAAAATGTGGCGCTTTGCACCACAACTACTATCAATTAGTATAGTGCGCATATCTTATGCACTCGGATTCCAGCTTTCGAAGCAAGCAAAGTTAGGACACCATGCCATAAGTAAACCATCAGCCTCCAAATTTCAGATGGTACGAAACATTGATCTACCTGAAGCTATTGTGTTTTATGGTGTTGAAAGCATGATGGAACATAACAGTGGAGATACTGGCAGCTCCTTGATACTACGTCCTGGAGTTGTTCGATTACTCACTGAATGCTTAGACGTTGGAACAGCTGCTTTACTACTTTCTGAGGATCCCAGCAGTGACGAAGCAAGTGTAAGACACTTGTTCCAAAGAGCTTGTGATTCATTATCAGATGCAATCGCTAGTTCAAGCATGCAAAAGATATTAGGAGGTGATGACCAAGTACTCCACTTTCGAACGCTCAACTCGAATTTCGTCTGCCCACCTACAAATGGTCAATCCGGTGAATTCGATGAGAGTATAATATTTTACAATCTGCAGTCAAATGGAAGATCTCCAAGCCCAGCTTTTCTGTTGGATTCATTACGTTCTGTTAACATTGATCCTCGTGGATTCGGAGGGAGCTCTGGTTTTGGGAGAGGCCAATGGGTAGAACCTCGGCGTAGTCCATTGACAGCAAGAACGGTTGTATTTATCGCTGGTGATTGGACATCAAACAATGGTAACGAAGTGGAAGAAGAAGGAAAGTCAACAGTGAAAGGTCGATGTGCTGCTAGCCGTGCTGCAGGGTGTCGAGTCATTTATCTGGAACATCTATCGTCCGATCTCAATCTACCATTTTTGATTGAAGATGATACATATGCAATGTCTCTATGTGATGCGGTTGTAGATTCTTTTGGAAATGATAACGCCAGAGATATTCAACCAGTATCATTAGACGCAATCTCGACACCCGGCGACTATTGGTTGAATCCACCGACTCCAAAAGATGATTTTGGAAACGCTATTGCAATTGATGAAATCGTAGAGTACTTTCGAACCGAAAGAGAGATGGAAGATATTTCAAGTGATTCAGGTTGCGTTGTTGCTGGTGATGATGATGCCGATGATGAAATGACTGAAGAGGAACTTGCTGCGATCCTAGCCGATTTGGATGTTCTGTAATAATGCAGTGTGCTACAAATAATTGGGTTCCCATGTCACTATAGTAATGTACTATTAATGATTGTTTATTGATGAATGTCTTGTTTATGTTTAAGTTGGTTGTTGTAATGTTAAAGAGGTGACCGTTGAATATACATTTGATACATAAAAGCTGCTGTCCGCATTTGCTTACACTGCCCACAGTTGACTGGGCAACTTGAAGAAGTCAGTGCTGCTAGTCCTGCTAGGAAAAGCTGGAGGACTCACACAACGTTGTTTTTTGCAAGGAGACGGCGATTCAACGTCGAACAATTGAAATAGAGGATCCAAGAAAGCGAGATCTTCGTTTGACTCGTCAAATTTTCTCTTGGTGAAATCACTTTCAGAAGGAGGAGAAGGAACGTGGTGACCATTGCAAGTTACTGAAGAAATAGAATAATCAACTTCATCCTCCCCCTCGTCATCTGTGCAAATGGAAGTAAAGAAGCTGGTGTCATTCAAATCTTGATAAGATTTTGGAGAAGAGGGAGGCGAAATCTTTGCGGCAGTTGCCTTGGGTGTAGACGCAGACTTCTTTTTTGTAGCCTTCTTTTCCACTGAGGGATCAGATGGGATGTTCTCGGCCAATTTCCATCGCTCCATCTCCTCTTTGTATTCATCCAATTCTCTTGCAGCAACGTCATGAACGAACATTTTGACATCCGGATGTGTCTGTTCCAGTGTTGCCCAGCGAGTGGAAATCAGACTGGACAACTCAAAGAAGCCAATCTTTCCATGGGACTTGCGATGCTTGCGCTTCTGTCTCTTACCGGGCCCGGCATACCAATCTGGGCGGAGTTTAGTTGCGGCGTATCGGGCGGGAACGTTGCGAAGGAGTTTCTTTTCGGAGTCATCGTTGGCGTTGGGGCCAGCGGTGCTTTGGATGATGAATTCACGCTCAATCTGGAAGAAAATGTGGTATGCAGTGAGCGGTCGCTGAGGTTTTGCGGTGGGTGTAGTGGATTTGGATTTAATGGAAGCGGATGGTTTGGGCGTTCCTGAAGATGCAACAGATGCAGACGGAGTTTCACTCATCTCTTCTTCTTGCATTCGCTTGGATGTCGGGCGGGTATTAATTGGCATGATTGTGGTGGCAGCAGCAGAAGTGGTAGGTAGTGTAGCACAACACGTAGTAGTAGTCGTCAAGAGCTTGTTTTGAAGAATATTTGTGTATTTTATATTTTATGCGAGGAGTGGACCAGGACGGGATAGGACGGGATGCAAGAAGTCTTCGCTCGCTCAGTAGTGACTAAAAAGGCCCAAGGGACATTTTTACCGGTCATTATTATTTTTCCATTTGACAAATTTACCTGCGCCCTTGGATCTTTTAGGATCTATTTTAACGGTTTGCTCACAAGAGATAAGCATCTAACTTCTTAGATCAGCCCTTCATATAGGGCGCAAACGAACACAATGCGCCCTAATTCAGGGAAGTTATTTTTTCATTGTTAGAGAACACCATGTACCCAACTTCCACCCATTTAGAGCGTCAGAACGCTTGCGCACATTATTATAAAAAGCAAGATCGACAAGTCCCGACCGTTAAGAAACATTTTTGGAACGGCTTTCTCAAGAAGCATCAAAAAAGATCAAAACATCGAGCCCCCTTGCGGAATTAGACTACATTTTTCTTCCTATCTGTAGCGAAGTTAAAGCGACGACGGTCTTCCAAACACTTCGGTCGGCGAACATCGGCGAAGTGAGACCTGCACTCCGGGTTCTCTGATATCTACTTTGGAGCATACCACAACATTATCTATTCAGCTCACAAAAAAATGAAGAACAACTTGTTATTGTGCATCATCATGTCTTCTTCTTCAGCTCTCCGCTCTGTCAAGCAAATCCTCCCCGCATCTCCAAGGCACTGGGTAGGGGATGGCTTTCACGTACATCCAGTGTTCTCCAACAAGGCCTTCACTGAGGAGTTGTCTCCTTTCCTGATGTTTGATTATGCTCCTCCTCAGTACTTCAAACCAAATGATGGATCGCCTTGTGGCGTTGGAAAACACCCTCATCGTGGTTTCGAAACAATTACAATCGCTTTCCAGGGAGAGGTAGAACATGCAGACTCAGTTGGTAATCGAGATGTGATCAAGCCAGGTGACGTTCAATGGATGACTGCTGGTAGAGGCATCATTCATCAAGAGTTCCATAGCAATGAGTTTTCTAAGAAGGGTGGAGAGTTCGAAATGTGTCAGTTGTGGGTAAATCTGCCAAAGAAGGACAAGATGACCAAGCCGCACTATCAACCTATTGTCGACAAGAAGATCCCAGTTGTAGATCTCAAAGAAACAACTGCTGATGGAGAATGTAGTGAAGAGACTGTTGGAAATGTGAGGGTCATTGCTGGTTCATTCCTTGGCACCAAAGGTCCGGCCACCACCTTTTCTCCCGTGGAGTTGTGGGATGCAACCATAAGCAAGAAGGGAGCGATAATCGACTTTCCGTTTCCTGATGATTTCAACTGCATCGTTTTCGTACGACGTGGAGAAATCGATATTGTTGGTGAGAATGGTGACCTCAAGCGCGTCGGTTCACAAGGTGTTGCTTTCATGAAACGAGAGGGTGGAAGCATTCGTATCCAACCGGCTCAGAAAAATACTAGTGTTCTAGTCATGGGAGGAAAGCCTCTCAACGAACCTATTGCAGCTCGTGGTCCATTTGTAATGAACACCTGGGACGAGATTAACAAAGCAAACAATGACTACATGACGGGAAAGTTTGGAAGGTGAGAAAATGCGTTCAGTGTGTATAGCAATAGATTATAGGAGTACCTAAAGAGAACTTTTCTACCACCAGCTGTTTTGTTGTCGCTCTAATTCCTTTGCCATATTCATAAAATCAATACTTGCATTATTCAACGCTTCCGTTTTCTCGGCCAAGCCTTCAAGTTTTGCACCACGTTCGATAACTGCATCTTTCGCTTGTCCAAGGCCTGAAATCGCACTTGTTATCCTCTCTGTTGCAGATAGGTTTCTTTGTTCTTTCTTATCGGTAGCGCTACTACCGGAGCTAGAACCCAAACCTAAAAAGGAACGGTTCCTGTCCGACGTCGAAGTGCTTGCTGACTTAACAGAAGCGTCGCGTGAAGTCACTTTGGTCTTCCGATTGCCGCTCTTTTGCTCAAACGTTGCAAGGTTATAGAGGCCGTCTGAGATTCTTTGCTCTGTTCCATTTTCAAGTAACCGCTTTGTGCTGCAATCATTGCACACATATCTACCGCTCACTCGGCAAAGGTGTTTTCTATTCGAAATGAGACCGAATTCACTCCAGCAAATGGCGCATGAGCAATCGTCTGAGCCTCCAGGTGCATTCGAGTAGCGAGATGTTGTAATGGACTGAAGAGTGCCAACGCTATTGATAGACTTAGGTAGAGATGAAAACAGTTTTAGTGGTGCCTTCATATGATCAGCGCCCACTAAAAGAGTAAGTATTTGTTTGTTGTCAAGGTTTTTCAGCCCATCACGTGAAACGGGAGGTATTTTTGCAGTCTGCGCCCCTTCCATGGCATCTTTGAACGAGTAACATCCAGGAGGAGTGTTTCTATCTAATCTTGATACCGGGGGAGGAGGCATATTAACACGTGCTCCTTTTTCCATCAGTATCTTAGCACAACTTTGAATTGTTTCAATGATGTTTTTCACAGCCCGAACATAATCGTTGTCTTTCTCTTTTAAATCGCTTGAATCAATCATTTTTACTTCGATTGCTGCTGCTATCAGAATCTGGAGCGGTGTGAAACCTAAGTATGCAGTGAGACGATTGCTTTCTATTCCCTCACAAAAGATTCCCTCCAATCTTTCATTTGGCTCAAATCCATGGATGAGCAATGTTTGAAGCCTTGAAAAAATTGCTATCTCCGACGGTATGCTGGTAAACGCATTAGTCGATGATAATGCCAAAAATATTTTCTCTCTTAAATCGATCAAAGCACCATGAAGCGGGTAATGATGGAGGGCGCTGACTGAAATGCCAGCAAGACCACTCAATAACGGGTAATGATAGCGACAGTGTGAAAGGATGACACCAAGTTCTGCCGCCTTCCAAACGAGATGGACAGGGTGTAAGTCGGTAGTGTTTCCTAGCATCAGCTGCCCGCCCCAAGCCTCAAGTGCCGAGAGGCATTGGTCAAGAGCATTGGCGCTGTTTTTTCCATCGGCCGTTCGCCCCTCCACCGCCGCAACAAACATGGGTGTTCTAAGATTTGAATCAAGAGCGTTTGGGTCCGGTCGAGGATTATGCGCAGACAAGATAATTGACAAACTAGCTGCATCTAAACCCAAAGCAGAGAGATGACATGGTGTCTTCAAGTCTGCAGTTTGTATCGAACAGTTAGATCCAGCCCCGACTAGGATGCTCACAGTCGAACTCCTTCTATCACGACAAGCGTAGTGAATGGCAGTATATCCGCTAGTATCTCTTTCGTCAATTATATTGCTATCAAGTTTGCTATCTCCGCCACCACGAGACTTTTGTAACTCTAATGCACTAGCAAGAGCCTCTTTTAATACTTGATCGTTGCCTCCAATTACGTATGAATGAGGTGTACCGAGAATGACTTGGTGCCTCCACACTTCTTGATCCGTGTTGTATGAATCCATATGTGCCGTCAATAAAGATTCTGAGATTTCATGCTCGAACCGATAAGTATCACTCAGACATTTCTCGCTTGCATACTCTATGTTATCAAATGAATCATCAGGAAGGAATGCAGCTGAAAGCTCTATCACTTCAGTTGGTGTGAGAATATCAAAGCATGTTCGTTTTCGAATGTTTTTAATGCCCCCTGCACGGTTGAGTGGTAAAGACGTCGGGTGCGTTAGTTGAGAAAGTCGAATCTTAGACGTTTTGGGATCAATGACACTTTCTGCAATAAGAAATGAACTATTGCCACTCGCTTGGCTTCCACAGAGAATTTCGACCTCGTCCGCATCAGGAAGCCTCAGGACCAAAATAACATCCGGTCGTTTGTATATGGATAGAATTCTGAGAATAATGTTACACAGACAAGAATTGGTTAGTCAACGTCTCCAAGACAGTCTAGTTTTGAATTCAATACCCTTACCTTTTGTTGTAGGTTTCGGAAGACCAGAAAAATCGCCCTGCTTCGACACGTAGGACTGGTGCAGTAAAGCAGACCTCTTTGTCTCGAAAAGCAGACCAACGCTGGCTCCATCCTTGATCTGTAAATAAAATTTCACGGCCGACACTTGGTCTAATATTTCTGGGAGGTACATTGTTTGCATCCGCTGCCTGTATTTGTTCATAATCGCCGTCTTTCATTTCGTCTGTCTTTCTGTGGGCGGCACCATTATTTGCTATTGAATCTGCTGACTGTAGTTGCGTGGTATTTTGCGAAGTATCCCCACCTTCATTCTCGTCTTGTGCGGTTGGCAACGACTCATTCGAACTTTCACTGTCTGCCTCGTTGACAATTTTCTCCACGAATTCAGCCACTTCGGACGATGATTCTTCATTTTGCGCCTCTGCACAGTTCTTTGTTTCCTGTGCATTAATTGTCACTTCTTGGTGTTCATTTTTTGCATCGCATGGGTTTTGTAGATTTTCTAGATCCGAAACTTGAGGAGCAAATCCGCTTTCATTGTCAACAGTCACATCTGCTGCCTTGGATCCACATCGTTGCGAACCATCGGCATTGCCGGCGTTAATTATTAGTTCATCGGCGTCACTGCCGATTTTCTCAGCAGCCGAAGACTCTGTCACATTCGGGTCAATCTGCAGCTGTTTATCAGGGATAATTACACTTTCCTCCATTGATGATGGCAATACGCATGACTCTATGGTGCCTAAAGGAATAGTGTCGGGCTTACTGTTGCTCATTGTAGGCGGTGTCAAGTGAGAATGTAGGATGTAGAATCTCCTTTGTATCACTCATCTACTAATAAGTATGCTCTACTGATATTATGTGGAATGTGGTAGTGGATAAGCGACGAAGAGGATGATAAGCAGGGACAAGAACGGACAGCATCTGTCAGTGAGATAAACTAAGTGTGGTAGTGTATGTTCCCTCGATCTCAATAAAAACTCATCGAGAAGTATCTTCCCATGCCAGTTGTGTCTCTAGATAGAAAGGAAGGTAACAAATAGAATTCCAGTGCTCATTACTTACTTCATCGCACCTCTCTCTAGAACTACAAGACAACCTGGTAGTGTCATGATGATGAGGTCTAATTCTTGGCCTGGCAGCAAGCACCACATTGGGGCACGTTTTTGGTCAATATTTATCACACGATTTTACTATTTGCATTAACATAAAACATATAAACCATCTAGTGTAGATTATTGCAAATGAGAGAAGCATCTTTATATTTCAGCTGTACTCGGACGTGGCGAAGATGCTTGCGGTGCTCGTGGACTGTCCAACAGAGTACTAGTCATCTCTTGGGCCACAATGAAAGACACTGGTCGAGGTGTCATTTTAATTAGGGCCACAGTATCACCCCACATTGTTGCAGTGATTGGTCGTCGCAAATCCACTCCGCACACCTCCCTAACCAAATCTCCAGCTTCGACTCTGCCTTTTCTTAGGATTGACGAACCCGGTGGAATCTCACTTACAGATATTACTCGAACAAAACCATCAGTTCCACGGTTCAACTTGATTCCCATTTGATCAGAAAGGAATAAAACCTCACGTTCTGGACCAGTTTTAACAGTAGTTGGGGATGATGGTGTTTGCTTTGGCCAGGCCTTTGGTGCAGGAGGCAAGTTCGGTGTGGCTTTGAGTGCCTGTAGTGAAGAAGTGGAAGATGCGATTGATGATTGAGGGAGAAGAAGATTTAAAATGATATCAGAAAGCTACAACCAAAAAACTCACCTCTGCTCTTGACACAAATCTGGGTGGCTTCAGCTTTGGTATATTAGATATACTCTTGCCCTCCTTGACAGAACTAACTACACTCTTTACTCCATAACTCATTACACTCCTTCCACCACCCATACTTCCACCATCGTCATAATCAATACCTAAGCCGGCATCGAGTGCATCATGAGCCTGGTCTAGGTAAGCTTCATCAAATACACTCAATTTTCCTCCAATCTTCATCCAAACCCTCTCACATTCCTCCAAAGCTTCAATGGCACCTCTGTAATCTTTGGCATAATACAAGCTCTTTCCTAAGACAGAGTATGCTTCTGCTGCACTTGCATCCTCTTCCCTATCCCTTAATATTATCTTTAACGCATATAATGCATCATTCTCTGCACTTTGAAACCGTTCCAATCCATTAAGAGCATGAGCTCTCCCGGTGTGCAATTGTGGACTCAATATTGGGTCATCTGGCACGAGGAAGAGGGCTGCAGTGAACTCATCAACAGCACTACGGTATTGTTTGTGAGAAAGAAACCAGGTAGCACGTTTCTGGAGACGCAGGGCTTCATCGAAGTCGGGGTCAGGTCCATCGGCGTCACTTGTGGCAATATCAACGTCAGGAAATGTTGTAGGTGCAGGAGCAGGTGCAGGAACACTCTGAGGTTCAACACGTCGTTGAGCTGGCCCTCCCATGGGACCAGTTTTAACTGTTAAGTTGGACAGGTCAATTTCCTTGTCCTCATCAATAGACAATGATTGAAGAGAAAACTGAATCTGTCCGTTTCTAGCTGCTGCTGAATTGATCCTCTCATTGCTACTTGCGCGCATTCCGCTTGCCAACCCTACTCCTTCTTTGTCAGTTACAACAGACATTGCACCAAAAGCAGTTGTTTCATCTGCATCGACAGTTGTGTCCTCTACAGCCGCTACGCCGGCACGTTTCTTTCTTTCTTTCTCCTCCTGCTTTGCAAGTTTTTCTCTTGCTTTTTGCAAATAAGCTCGTGTTACTGCGTTGTTACCTCCGTATCCATCCTCCTCTTCATACTTGAGTGCATCTTCATATGCCTCCACTGCTCCCTTGTATTGTTTCAAAAAGTACAAAGCCTGACCAAGCCTTGCATGAGCTTTCCCAAAGGTGGGAGCTAATGCCACTGCTCGACGCGCGTCAACGGCTGCTGCAGAATATCTTTTAAGCGACAGAAGGGATGCAGCTCTGTTAGAAAGGAACACATGTGAAGAAGGACCAACTGGGGACAATTGAAGGGCGGCAGAGTAAGCGTTGTAAGCTCGAGTGTACTCTTGTGCCGCCATGTGTTTATTTCCTAGCCCCTTCATCCTCTCTGCTTCTTCCTGTAGTTGTTCCATTTCTGCCAAATCAAGAACGGCATCATCCCCTCCTATTGTGGGTTCGTCGTCAGTGGTTTGATTTTCTTCTACATTCTCTTCGTCGTCGTCGTCTTCCTCCTCCTCCTCATGTCTTTGGTCATCATGCACATCATCCTCCTCTGGGTCGATTGGCTGCTGCCTACTGCTGACACGACCGCCACCATATCCTCCTTGACCTCGCCCGCTGCTATAGTATTGTTGCCGGGCGATCATCTTGGTGCATAATGATAATTAGGAGTATTCTATCGAGGTTGTACTTGTGGCGGATGGCGGCAAATCCAATTCTGAAGTAGATATGGCGTTGGAGCGTTGAGAGGCGTTGAGTGTGAGTTGAGTGTGAGTTGTCATAGAGCAAGCCAAAGCTTGCCCCCCCCCCCGCGCGTCCACGAACACGGGAAATAGGAAAAGAAACATAGAACAACGGCAACTTTCTCGCCTGGTCTCTCTCACCGTTTCCTGTGGTTCAAACAACGTGATGTCGGAAGACGAGACATCGCATGTTCGCGGACCCATATTCGCCAGATAGTAACCAACAACGATCGTACTAGATAACCCCGCAGCCCGCAGTATAATCACAAGTTTAACTCAATTGGTCTTGAATTGGTGCATGGTACGATGTCTACATAGACTGTTCTCGGTGGTTGTAACAGTACAGGGAACTAACAAATAATAATATTATGGTGTAGGGCGCATCATTCATCATGAAACCTTTCCACCACTTCGGCACCATCTTGTTTGCATCCTTCGGGTCTGCAGCTAATGGAACATACCACCAACATGCCATACGAGTTTTGTCATCTGCTGAATCTGTCAATTCGACTGTGTATCTAACCACAGTTCCATCTGCAGCACCATCTGCTCCTTCAGCAACAACACTAGATTCCAGTGTCTCTTATCTATCATCGAACTCAGCCACGGAGTCTGACTCTTCAACGCTACCCGACAATTCACAACAAGAAGAGCAGCATACTGTTCAAGGAATGAACCTGTTCCAAACTTGCGCTGCAGTTATTTTTGCCGCCACGATATTGGGTTTGTTCGGACATATTGGGATGAAGCTTCTACCAATACGATTTCGTGAAGATAACTCACAAAACGAACTCCACTTAGAAGATACACTAGCTTCTTCTCCATCACCACGCAATCCTGTATTTTCATCACGCAATCCTGTAATAAAACTCGATGTCTAGCTAGCCTACTTATTATTTTTGTTGTATTTGTGGTTCCAATTCCAATACACATTGACATGGAGTACATGTCTCGAGTTGTATGGTAATGAAACGTAGCGTCTGTGTAATTTAAGTTTATATTTATCCGTATGAAATCTCTTGTCTACCTTACACATGAATATAAACTTGTCCATCTCGGTTCACTTTCATGAGCAGTGCACAGACGATATGTCAGCTTACCAGTCTCTACAAGTATTGTAGGCATTGTGCTCTTCTTTCTCATTACAGTCGTTACTATCCTAATGAACTTACAATTTATATGAAAATGCATCAAAATAACCAAACAACGCACGCACTATTTTGACAACGTTGAGCCCTTTTCAAACGCTTGTGCTCTGAACCTCTTCTGACCAGTCCGATATACATTCCTCTTTCCTGTGAAGGGCTCAGAGCATCTCTGCGACATGTGAGTGTGCACTCTGATACCCAGATCATTCTCAACATAGGCATTATACACATTCCCTTTTAGGAGGTCCAAAGATTCCTTCAAGTCCAAACGTAGCTGCTCTATGAGGGGTTCTTTGTCTGCACCAATCTCAAAGCACTCACGAGTGAACTCCTCAATCCAATCCCCCAACTCCTTCTTCGATTTGTCCAACTCACCTAGTCTAGCGAGACTCTCAGCTTGTGCAATGCAGTTGGCAGTTCGCACTCTAAGCCATTGGATTGCTACATCACGGTTAGGCCAAGACAAGTCGGGAGAATTTGGTCGCTTTATCACTGCCACTGACGAAACTGGTCCAACACGAGTATGATGAATAGTATCAACATAGGTCAGCTCCACTAGGGCATGAGGAATGGCAGGTGCAGTGTCTTCGAGAAACGATCGAATTGGACTTGCTAATGTAACTTCGAAGACTGTGAATGAGCAAAAAGTTAGACGGGAGTTTCTTGCAATTATTGCATCAAGAGTTTTTTCTTCTTCAGATTTACTCACTGATGTCTCTTGTTTCTTCTGCGTATACATCACCAATGTATACCTCCCAAACACCATTAGCAATCTCTCTCTTGTTCTCATGATGAACTGCAATGATCTCGGATCCATATCGAGCAGCATCCACTGGCACAGATATGGTTAGGGAGACGTCATGTGCCACAACACTTAAAATTCCTCCTATAGCGTCACCGAATGCTGAAAACACTTCTGAATTATCTTTCACTGGATAGAAGCTTCCTCCTGACGTCGTCTTGGCCATATCAAGGAGCAGTTTATGGTCAGGTTCAGGACCATAACCAAAGGTGTGAAGGCTGATGGGTGGAGAGGCAGGCTTGCGCCCTGCCTCCACAAAGATTCCAGTCAATTCAACAAGGTCCTTTGCTTCCGTCGGCCCGACATTCGCTTGACCATCGGTAAGCAGAAAGACTGACCTGACTTTATTTGGTTGTGGCACCGAGTTTGCAATTTGGGCTGCCAAAGATATCGCACTTGCAATGTTTGTTCGGCCTCTTACACTCAAGTGTTCGATTGTATGTATGGCCACACGCTTCTGGTCTTCATTAACTCTTAGCATTGGTACCTCGATCTTGGCTTCATCACTGAAAGATATGAGACAAAAGCGATCGTCATGATGCAGCTCTTTCAAGAGTAGCTTGAGTGTATTCTTGCATAGATCAAGCTTCTCTACCCTCATACTTCCTGACACATCCAAAGCTACGACGATGTCTATCGGTGCTCTGGTATGTGCGTCGTGTGACGAAAGTTCACATGCGTTCACACTTGCGCAAATCTGTCCAACAAACTCATTTGACCGTATACCAATTGTGTCCCTGTGAGGAGCAACAGAGAAAGTAAGTGTAGGTTCTCTTTGGTCATGCGCAATATTTATGTGAGCTAAATTGGCCTAGTAAATCCAGTAAAGTCGAAGAAAATGTACACATCACATGTCACTCACAAACTATCACCCCTACGCTGATTACGAGCCAACATTTGCAAGGCAAAGTCCACCGCTTCGTCAGCTGCTTCTTCTTGAGCATCGTCTTCTAGGAGCTGATTATTATCTTCGTCGTCGTCAAGAAAATGTGCAGATGGATTTAATTTTAGACGTTTCGATACGTGGTGATCCTTCGTAGTATCGAAAGTATGTTGTTGTTCAAGGGCCATCTGTGAGTCTTCTACGTGTTTATATCGTATTCTTTTTTACTTTTAGGTTCAAAATTTTATAAGAGGCACACTACTGCACCACCACCACCACCACATCTTCTCCATAAGTAGACAAGCACTTCGTTTCAAGAATCAGGGTTCTCGATTTCAATTTCGACACCAATTAGGTACTAATTCCAGCGTATGTAAGTATGTTTCGGTCACTCACCACATCATGTCTTCCGTCTTCCGCTCTTCGTCAACAAAAAAAATAATCATGAACAAAACAAAAGCTACTACTCTACCCAACACTTCTGCCAGGATTCTATCAGCATGTCTCATCTTGGATTTAATACTCGTTCTGTGCTTCAGGAAGGTAATTCCTCGTCGAGATTTTGCAGCATGTCGTGTAGGTCTCCTCCTTGTACTATCCCTATCTTTATTTGAGTCAAATGATCCTTACAATCGACCGAAAAGTAAACGATTTAGGATGCTTTTCACTACTCTTTCCACGTTGGAGGTACTATTGACTATAGTGGTGCCTTGGCTTAGCCTTCTTGAAAATTTAATCCACAGAAATGCTATGCATGGGCATCTTCTTGCTTCGCATCTGCTCATATTCCAGACACAAATTGCTTTGGAATGCATCATAATTATGGCTGGAGAGAATAGTAGGTGGATCTTGTTCCCTTTTACTCTTCTAGCTAATTGCTATCGCCTCTTATCGATACTCACTTGGATTGTGAGAACGTTGAATGAAACTAATCTCGAATCTAGGGATGTCTTACTCCCCGCAATAGCCTTCATTCTTTGGACTTATTCTACGTTTATATTCCTACCTCGCGAATGGTATCCATTGATCATCAAGACGAAAACTGGTAAAGAAAACAAACATAGCTAGATTATAAGTGCTAAAGTTCGACTAGATGACAAGATAGTAACAATAAGAGATAGTCCAATTATTAATGTAACCCACTTCACATGTCTACAAAAAACAGAATTACTTCAAGCGCATGGCAGGGTTGCCAAACCAGGCGAGAGCAAGACTTCTGCACAAGACAGCCAATAGTATAGAAATGATCAAGATCTTTGGTTGACGGAGGCGCTGTACGAATCTAGTTTGCAGAAGCTTTTGAAGTGCACTTTGAAGCACGCTTTTATTCTCTCCTCCTGTCGACAAATAATTTGTTACAGAATCCTCAGTCCCAGTCGACAACTTCTTTACTACAAGTCCTTTTGCTTTTGAAGGTGCCTCTTTGTTGTCGCTGGTGCCAACACCGAGCTTTTGTCGCATCCTTTCTTTGGTCTGTTCCACTCCCTTCTTTGTGACGTAACTTTGAATAGCGATGTTGTCCGGCTGTTTTGGCGACCTTCGTCCTGCCGGTTTAGCCACCTTGGTCGAAGCGACCAAAGGTGTCACCCCAATTTTATTTTTAGCGGCAGCAACTTGTTCAGTTGCAGTAGAAGCAGCTACTACCTCCATCGCGGTGGCCTCAGCATCTGCAAGATCAGCAGAGCGCGTAGCCATGGCAGCAGAATCATAAAACGGTAGACTCTCCTTCCCTCCCAAAGACGCAGCACGAACCTCACTCTCCATCCAATTCATTTGTGAATTCTTCTGAAGGAATTCTTCCTCGGCTTCGAGTAATGCATTTTCTGCCTTGTTATTGGAGAGTCTAGCGGCAAGCAAGGAACGTTGGAATGCCTCTTGCTTCTTTGACGCTTCTTGTTTCCTTTTGGCGTTGTATGCAAGCTGCTGAGCTAGCAACGAACGCTGGAATGATTCAATACTTGACTCAGGAGGTGATGAAGAAGTGTTCTCTCCATCATCCTCGTATACGACTTGACAATTTAGCAACTCTGGTGGGAGATGAGGTTCCGTTGTAAAGTCGGTAGATTGGAAGGCCTCTACTGCTGCATCCATGATTATATGCTCCACTTCAGTTTCGGCCGATTGCGAGTCTGCATATGTTTCTGGAGTGAGCAACGCATCGTCCGCCTCTTCAACAAGCGGCTTGGCTAAAGCCCCAAGTGGAGTTCGTAACGGATAGCTGTCAACGACGTTGCGGTATGGGTGCTTGGATACAAAAGCGAATCGCGGTGAAATCGTCACCGGCCCAGCGGGGGCGAAGGATAATACGAGAGCGGCTTGGAGCCCAGCTCCGAGAGTGTAGGTAATGAGGTGCATATCTTTCAAACTAATGAATTTATGTGCTATGGCGTAGTGATTTGAATCGATGCTGCCATAAGCGGCGTGGTATTTCAAAAAAAATTTAAGATCACACTCAACTCCGCGACGAGAGAAAAATACAAACGGGGCATCTCTCATCTCCATTTCCTCTTATCTCCTCCTGGACCCATGGCTCCATCAACCATCAACCATAATCATGCATAACTTATCTACATTTTCATGATTTTTTGAGATGAAACCATGCCATTTTTAAGGTCTCGATACCACTGCTGTCGTGCATTTACACGTTATGTCTTCGCTGTACAGTACCATGGAGGCAAATTGATGGGATTCTCCTATCAAGGTCCGTCAGGAGAGAACTGTCTTGTGTACAACCCTGACAAAACGATCCAAGCCGATTTGCGTGGCTTCGAATCTGTCGAAGGCAGACTACGTCGTGCATTGGATCTCTTAGTAGGAGAGGATAACTATCAAAATATTCAAGTTTCTTCGCGTACGGATAGAGGTGTACATGCTTGGAGAAATACTTTGCAAGTAGATATCCGGCCCAGGCACAAGGGTAATAATAGAGACAATCAAACATCATCACGTGCAACAAAACAATGGAAACCAAAGAACCTGGTCGATGGAATCAATTTTTACCTATGTCGTATTCCAAGTTTTCCATCGCCACCACAAACTGACGCTGAAAGTCTTCCGCTGCGAAAGAATATACGAAACAAGGCATCCAAAGCTAATTTCTATAATCTTCCTTTGAACAACAACATTACAATTCTATCGTCAGCGGTTGCACCCGATATAGCGACACCAAATCAAAATTATAACCCTTCTCTACCAGAAGATGAAATGAATCCAAAGAGCTTACCATTTGACGTACGATTTACCGCTACAAGACGAACGTATGCTTACCGTATATTGCATTCCTATGCCATTGACGCAAAGAGTGCATCATATTATCACTCTCAGCCCTTTGAACATGATCGAGTTTGGAGGATTCACGACGACAAAGGTAGCATAGGTGAATTGAACATTAACGCTATGAGCGTTGCTGCAACACATCTTGTAGGAACGCATGACTTCACTAGCTTTAGAGGAAAGGGGTGCCAGAGATCTAGCCCAGTAACAACTTTAGACGAGATAGTAGTACACAAAGAACGATATCATGGATTAGTTTCTGGAATTATGCTGGCAGGTGAGATGGAGAATTCATGTGCTGTTTCCAACTGCGTCTCGTTACCTCTTCCAGACACGTTCAATATGATAACAATCATCATCAAAGGGAAAAGCTTTCTATATCATCAAGTGCGCAATATAGTTGCGTGTTTAGTGGAAGTAGGACAAGGTAGATTGAAACCAGATGATGTAAAGGAGATTTTAGAAAAGAAAGATCGAGGTGCTGCTCCGGGTATGGCTCCTGCTCAAGGGCTCATCTTGGTTGATGTGGAACACGGTGAGTTTCGGTTTTAACAGATAGTATTATGCCCGGATCGCAAAGGCAAAAAATACTGATAATCCTCAAGTAATTCACTGCCAGCATTATTTCACTGAACTTCGTCGTTGATACTTGGCAGAAGCTTGGCAGACTTCATAAAAGTATGGATGGTATGGTATCGTGTAAACCTCTTCGGTTAAGCCCCTCAATAAAATAATTCACATACGCCCAATTTGCGGGGTCTACCGCCGCAAGCATATCCCTACTATCCTCCTTTTCGGCAGTTTTCGTACTCATATGTGTAGTGTTGGTAGCTAGTCAGTCCTGTGGCTCGGTGGAACCACTCTTATTTATGATGATCAACCGGCACGTGGTGTTTATCCGCCATCTTGCGAAGTCGATATTTCCACCAAAACTCCGACACAACAATCATGCCATTTTATCTTTGACTGCGGCCATCAGTATCAGTGCTTCGGCGGCGTTTCACAATTACTGCAACAAACCACTCAATGACTGGTCAGAACAACATTATCGCAGTCGCAGCTTAGTATTGTGCGAAAAAGAGCTGGGAAACAAGTCTCCGTACGTGGCTGTGGCTGAGACAACAATCACCAAAGCAGCAGCTCCGAAACCTCTGTCTCGAACGACTCTACTACTCTACAATTTGAAGCTGCTGCCTTACAGATCATTGCCCATTCCACGCCTCCTTAACTCCAAAGATCCTGTCTTTTCCTATCCTGATATCGTTCGTGGAGTGCGCCGTCGTCACGCTGATGAAGTGCTTCTTCAGGAAATCCTATCCTCTGACCGGCTAATGAAGGCGAGGCAAAGCCAAGATCAACAACAGATGCAACCAATACTACACGAAGTGAATGAGTTAGTTTACGGGAAAGGTGTTACTCCTCAAATTCGTGAGGATTTCTTGGCACAATATGGCTGTGTAGGTCACACACCAGCAATAATAAAATACTTGGTAGATGAGTTAGCTAAAGATAGAGGCATCGTTGAAGTGGGTGCAGGTAATGGACAATGGGCTCGTGCAATAAACGACTATCACAATCTACAGATGAAGCAAAACAGCCCAAGTGGAAAGGCGTTTGAGTTCATCCTTGCCTTTGACAACATGCAGCACTTGCCTTTATCACCTAAAATATATCATGAAAGAACTGTCCCAGCAAAACAATACTTCTACGACAAGGTGAAGCTTGCGTCTCATGTTGATGCTGTAAAGGGCTTTGCTTCTCGTGGTAGAGTATTGATGCTGGTATATCCTTCTCCTGGAGAAATGGCATCGGAAACTGTCAAGGCATACATGGAAACGTCAGATCAAAATGACACAGTAGTTTATGTTGGAGAAGGAATCGGAGGTGCGAATGCAAGTGAGGAATTCTTCAATTATTTCTTGGGAAAGATTGGTGATAGTCAAGACGAATCCGAGTGGGTCCTGCTGAAAGTAATGGAAGTGAAGCGGTCTCCAGGAGCCAAAGGATATGAAAAGGTTTTCGTATTTCAACGCAGGAGATTATAATGCAGCAGTCGATCTATTCAAATTAAGTTGTATCATAGCCTTCTGTCACGCAAGAAGCGAAAGTATAAGTGCTGGGGTACTTCGTATGTGACTAAGTCGTGACTACCGTCTTCGAAATTGCCTGAGGCGCTAGACATATGTTTTTCCAACTGCATCGACGTACAAACTCCTCTATCACCATTGTCGTAATGCAAAGCTTTGTTCGAGGAGAGCACCCTCATTTGGAAGCAAACATCATGCCATTGCTGACTCGCCCATACTCGCACGATATCCTTCTTGATTTCATACCTGCCCCATACGCCCCATTTATCTTTGCTGCCATAACCACGAAGGATCATGTTCACAAATCGTGGGATCATCTCCATCGGATGGGCATGTGTCAATGCATACATTACGCGACCATCTTCAAAGAAGTAAAGGTATCGATAGTAAACAGACTCCAGCACTGCTCCGACTGGAATCTCAGTCCACATGTCACGCTGGATTTTTTTTACTTCTTGATATTTCAATACGTACAAACCTCCAGTCCGTACCCGTGGTCGAAGCTCCAGCATCCTTCGATAAGAGTTGCCAAATTTATGTACATGCAACACTTTCCTCTTCGACTGATTGAGATAAATACGCTGACAAAGTGTTTTGTACAATTCCTCACAACGCGTGAATTTAGACCAATGAGGTGATACTAGCGCAAGATTTGCATGATCGTCGATTGCTAGGAATGCGAAACATTTGTGTAGAATCTCATCTGGGAGTGTGCATGGGAGTCCACCTCTCTCGATAATTTCTAAATAGTTGCTCTCTAAATCAATATAATAATCAAAGCCAGTAGATGCTGCTTCTTTGGCGAAGTCAACATCCTCTGAAGAAGACACCGATGAGTCGTCACCGTTATCAGCATCTCCTCCTATGAAAGGTGGATGCCAATCAGATTGCTGATTGTCCGAAACTTGATTCGTATCATCGTCGTTGGAAACATCACTTATGTCCCGTGTATCGACTGCATTGCTTACGATAACACCCGATCTAACTACTCCAATTGTTCCCTCTGATTCATCTACCGCTCTTGTGAGTGACATGTATTCTTCAAATTCGCCAATCGTTTTCATACCGTATTGAGTGGCAATCTCTCGTCTTTCATTTCTAGGTAGCAAATGCCATATTGGCCACGTCAACTCCCACTGTCCTCCTGTTGCTGATTGTACATAAAATCTGTTTCCATCTTCATTGCTTGTATGTGTAGTTGTGAGGGTTGTCGTATTGTTGTCACCTGTCCTGGGTTCCTCATCATCGCCTTCAATAATATTATTGTCTGCCTCGTACAGCCGCTGTTCCTGATCATCGGCAGCTTCGTCATCATCGATCAGCGAGGATGATCGCAGCTTGGATTCCGAGTTCTCGGGAATGGGAGGCAGCGTCTCATCCCTCTCTCTTGATGATACCATGGCAGAGTGTGGCGTCAATAAAAACCATTTTAGGTCACCGAACCTTTGTCTAACGTCGCCATCGTCGCGTCGCTGGGTCTCGCGCGCGACTGCTGCGTTGGCACAAGTTACGTATCTAGTTGAGGGGCTGTCGTATTCTGGCACACTTGATGATAAGAAGTAATCGTGCCCGCTCAGCCAGCAGATCAAAGGGCCGTATTCCAAAAAGGCAGTAGTTTAAACATCTATATCCTTTAAGAGATTAGTCCTAAGTTCTATAGTGGCTGGAATGATACCTGGCCTACTTTTTCGTTCTCATACAAGTCCACAGTTGCACCAGGCAATTGTACTTGCTCTAGTAAACGAATGTTCACATCTGCAGTCTTCAACTTAACATTACCAGTCTCCTGATCTCGAATGTGGTTGATTTGCGCGTATAGCTTCAATGGTGGAATTGAATCCTTCACGACTCCTTCGGCTGAAGAAAGCTCCAGTTCTTTTGTCTCCAGTTGTAACAGCATGAAAGGATACAAAGGCTCCTTAAACAGGCCCCAAATCCACAGTCCATCCTTCGGATCATCAGGATCTTCACTTAGTTTCCATCTGCTACTGCTAATTTCCAATGTAAGTGGACTTTCGTCACTTCCATCCTCAGATTTGTTATTACTTTTCAACGATTTGAATATTCCTTGTGGTGGTTCGTATCCTTCCTCTTCAATAAAGTTGCCATTCAATACGAATAGCTGTCCATCGATTTTACGTCCTTGTGCAGTCGTAACACCGTTCAGTAGCAATCGTAGTCTCCAATCTGTTGCATCTGTGAGGGTTGCTTTTTTTGTATCGACAGATTCTTGTGCCATCGACAGACAAGAAGCAGTTCTTGCGGATTGTTGATTCACCGTGAACGCATTAATACGAACTGTTGACGACACTATGAGTGCAGCGAAGGTAGATAACCAATACATTTTTCAAGAGGCAACAAGAAAAACAAGAGCTGGTTTGCAAATAATTGAAACTGTGCAATGTACAGGTTGCCGACGACGCTGGCTTGCCATATCGACCTTGATGACGGACACATGCACACTTCATTTTCTTGGGCAGCTTATTCCTGCCTAAAAAAAAATAATCGAGTGAGTCACAACAAAACGGGCTGGGTAGTTTGTGGATATTGGTCGCTACTCTTGGATAGTAAATGGACAGTTCGGGTTATCATCCGGATTCAGTCGAGTCAAGATCATCCGAACACGCACCCAGCAAAGCCAGAGTCATCACCCTCTTGATCATCATGACGCTTCTCTTGTGAACACCCACGCAAAGGATTCGCCAAGCTCTTGCCAGCGTCAGCGTATCGACTAAGGAGGCAGCATTACATGACGCTCTTACTCATTGATTACAAAGTTTCATTAATTACAGTATTATCATTAGCCACAAACAGTAAAACAAAGAGGAACAATGAAGAACGATAGGATCAATATTTCAGAGTGTCCTTGCCAGCGAAGGCGCCGGCCGAACATGAATATTAGACGGACCGCGACAACCACAACTATCGCCATGAGTATGCTGGCTATCTGTCAGTCAAATACAACAATACATGCTTTTACAACAACGCCACTACCCTCGTCTTCTCACACACATAGAACGAGCAAAACACTGCTCGCAGCGACAGGCAACCCAAGCAACTTCTTCGAACAGACAACCAAATCAAACAAGTCATTACATAGGCTCACCCACCAGCAGGAAGTATCCTATCTACAACAAATGAAATCATATCCCTCAGACTCAACGTTGTCTCAACTGGCACGAGAAACGTTACTATTGCATAATTTACCTTTGGTTCAATCAATAGTGACCAAGGTGTTGAGGTCACGGCCTCACTTGCAACTAGGCAATACGGGGTCTCCATCAGAGCCAAAAGTTGGGGCGGCACTTACTAGAGATGATTTACTCCACGAGGGGACGATCGGTTTAGCCGAGGCGTTGGATCGATATGATTTGGCTTATGCCTACACCGAGCCCAATCAACAGACGTCGACAGATAAGGCATTTCCTAACGGTGCCAGGTTGGGCACGTACGCTACGTATTGGATTCGTGCTCGTATTGTTAGGGCGATCCAATCGAGGGAGCATTTGATTCGCTTTCCTGAGCGAGTATTGCAGGCCAGTCATCGATTGGTTAAGGCGGCCGAAGATTTAGATATGGAGTGGAATGATGTGGTTGAAATGGCCGAGGTTGCCGCTGACTCGACTTCACTCTCCTCAGAGAGGCAGAAGCAGCGAGGTGATTTGCAACAAGCTGCAGGAATTACTTCAGAGTTTCTCTTTCGTGAGGCAGTACGAGTCCGATCGATGAGTACTTCCGGTTCACACACACCCTTTGAGTCTTGGATGAGTGCCGACCAACAAGAGGAAGATGAGTTGCAGGACGAGGAGGCATCTCCTGAACGTATCCGTCAGACATTGTCCAAGTTTTTGAAACCGAGAGAGGTAGAGGTTTT
Source organism: Skeletonema potamos (assembly GCA_036940105.1). Classification (NCBI taxonomy): domain Eukaryota; phylum Bacillariophyta; class Thalassiosirophyceae; order Thalassiosirales; family Thalassiosiraceae; genus Skeletonema; species Skeletonema potamos. The sequence goes on from JALLBJ010000113.1 coordinate 83,025, forward strand.
GAGCTTGCGTTATGGTCTCATTTCTGCGGACGAAAATGATGAAGAAGTTACTGTAGTAGAGAATGCCACAGCGGCATCGTCGTCTCCTCAACTTGTCTTTCGTGACTATCAGGCAGAAGCGGAAGAAGATTTATTTGGGCCCAATGGAATCTTGTCCCATTATTCTGCAGTGCCTTCCACGGCAAGTAGTGTCGCTGCATCCACTGCGGCTGCAACAGCAACTTCCATACAGACGACGCAAGAAACTTATCTGTCGTTCCGGTCACAGGCTACACCTTCTCCACCAACTCTTTTGCCATTCAAAGAAATTGGAAAGAAAATGAAGTTCTCAGGAGAGTATTGTCGAAGAACTTGCATTGCTGCATTGAACAAGCTAACACGTGCAGCTGAGGAAGGTAGATTGGCTGAATCTGACTTCCTATTGGGATGGTAAATAATATTATGAAAATCCAGACATAAGTAACAGATAGAAAGCAGAAACTATTAACTTATTTTCAGATCAATCACTCCTTCGTCCTCACTCTTTGGTACTTAGTTAGAGGCGGTTTGGTGTTGTTGTGCCAATGACGAAAGTTTCCGTCAATCCACCGGGCGGGCGGAATCCACCCCAAAATTCTGTTTATGTTTACATATGTACTTTTAACCTCCGGCACTCATTTTGCCTCGTCATCAATTTTTTGCGTCAGCCCTTCTGCCACGTCATGGCCACGCCTGCCTGAACGCAGAACTTCCCGCAAGTTCCGTCTGCCTCCGCCCGCGGTCTGGCTGATTATTTGATGCCAAAAGGCAAAAGAGTTCTTGTTTTGTTTCACCATCATTGCTTGACCGGCCTATGGTGAATAGAGTTGTTTTGGTCCATTCAATGTAGAGTCGGTGCTCGTGGCATAATAGCTCGTTCCAGGCTTGTCGCGAAAATAAAAAATCTTTCTAATCACCCGCAACTCTGGGGAGACCACCGGCACAGATCTGGAGTCTGGGTTAAATCCTGTTACACGTCTCATTATCCAACTTCCTGAACTACCTTCACGACCAAGCTTATTTCGCCACCATGACATCAACACATCGAAACCATTGCGATAGATTTTTCCGCCACAATTGCTTCTATGCAGCGACGCTGCTATTATCGGCAACTACATCACGTGCCGTCGCGTTCACCCCAACGCACAGGTCTCCGTCACCCATCACATCACGATCGGCTACTGTCATCCAACGATACCGTATCGAAAACGATTTTTCTCAACCCGACCATCATCGCAAGAGTCTTAATACATCGGAATCTAGTCAGCAGCAATCTGAGGATGCCTTTTCTCTTCTACCTGAGCGCATATCCATCCAACGGCTATGTTCACCTGCTGAGTTTCAGACACAGGTAATCGATGAAACAGAGTCACTTGTTGTAGTACGATTTTATGCTGACGCATGCCCAAGCTGCAAAGCAACGAGCTCCCTATTTAGAAAATGGTCAAGAGATGTAGTTTACGGTAGTGATTCAGAATCCTCTGAGTCAACCATGCCTATAAAAATTGTAGAGATGCCTCTGACCAAGGCTACATCATCCTTCATCCAAGATGAGCTACAAGTTGAGAAACTACCCTATTGTCACTTGTACCATCCAGATTGTGGCCTTATTGAAGAGCGGTTAGTTATGAATAGAGCAGATCTGAAGCAATTTTGCAACACAGTAGATACATGGTCAAGAGGTGGGTGTGATTTTGATTTGGAAGGCGATCTGGCAGGTAACTGCCAAGAGTTCTGTTAGTAGTGATAGAGTTACTCACTGTGTCATTCTCAAGCACAGTTGGAGAGAGAAGGAGACTGAGATAGAGTAGAAATAGAATTGTACAAAGCTGTAAACACTTTGAATTAATTTGACAAATCAAGTTGTTCGCCTCTTGTTTTGCCTGACAGAGATGATGAGGCCTTGGTTGTGGCATAAAAAGCAGCAATTCTTCTCATGTAGATACAATACTTTAGGTTTCCGTTCCCTCCTCTCATTACCCTGTTTCATTGTTACTTCGTCTACTTTTAGGCTCGGTGTCCTCTTCTCTCTAGCTAGAGAGGTCTACTTATTATTTTTTGTTGATGGATACCATAAATAAGGTATTGTACTCAGTATCTAATGATGATAATGTAGTAAGGCCACTCCGGGCTGTGTGCCCTTTTGGCGAGAATGAAGGATACCAATTTTCTCTCGAACGAGAATGGGATCAAAAGCCAACCCCACCCCACACCCCAACCCCCCACACAACTATTACCTCATACTACAGAGGCACTGCAAGAACGATGGAGTACACCTACTCTCAATTTGAGGGCGACACACAACACAAAGAAGCGGTGAAATCACCGCGCAAATGGAAGGTGTTGTCAAGGAAGTTCGGTAAAGCTGCTTCCGCTGCAGACGATCGTCATGAGTTTGATGAGCAGTGTCAAGACTCTACAGATCGCGAGGAAAAGAAACTTATCACTGTAGAAGAGGAGGAGGTTTCATTGCTGAACGACAAAGGAAATGAGTTCTTTGTCAGAGGTGAATTCAACGGAGCACTTCGAATGTACAGCGAGGCGTTGAAACTTCTCAGGAACCCCGTGGTGGAGTCAGGAGTAGGAATGATGGATTCGGGAATGAGAAAGTTCCATATCGCCCGTTTGCTTGTCAACATCGGCGCCGTTCACATTAGACGAGAGTGTTATGAAGACGCAATTTCAAGTCTAGAGTTATCGATTCGTTCCTCGAAGCTTATACCAGAGAAAAGTGCTCATCACTACCGCTCTCTTGAAGTGCTGAGTGATGCTCTCGAGAACCTTGGACTTGTGTATTACAAAGAGAAGGATTTAGATTTATCCCTGGCCATGTACAACGAAGCGTTGGATGCACGTAGGGCTTGCTGGGACTTACTGGAACAGAAGTGGAAAAACAGGCTCATCAAGTCAAAGGATGAAGTACGAAAGATCAAAGAAGAAAGATTTGCGACCAAGATGGAATTGGCAAGCACTCTCCAACAGATTGCATTGCTAGAAGAGAAACAAGGAAACATTGTGAAAGCTATTGAGAGATGCGAGGAAGCAGTCACCATAAGGAAAGATGTCTCTCCATGCGACACCACGGTAGATGAAACTTTACTTTCTCTCTTATCTACACTTGGCAGGCTCTATAGTCATCGTAGCGTAGGCTGGTACAAGGAAGCTCTTAATAACTTTGAGAAGGTTTACTTAGTCAAGAGCAAACTTCACGACGGAGAAGATCACATCGATATAGTCCCATCACTCAACAATATTGCTTACGTCCATGGTGAGCTCGGTGATTACAGGCAATGTTTGAAACTTTCCAATCAGGCAATTGATATTTGTACCATTGGCCGTGGGATAAGCAAAGAATGTGTTGTTGCATACACCAACAAGGGATACGCTTTGTTTAACATGGGAGATAACCGAGAAGCATTGGTAGCTTACAAACACGCCCTTGATATTCTCTCCCAATGCAGTAGTGTCGCTGATTTCATGGGTGCTAACTTGCACCAGAAGATGGCAGAACTTTACATGGATATGGGTCGTGTTGATGACGCCATCACCTCACTTCAAAAATTGATTGATGCAAAGACAGAGATGTTGGGTGGAGAGAGCAAAGAGCTTGCCTTGCCATTCAGAAAGCTTGGAGACTGCTACGAGATGGGAAATGATCTCACGACATGCATCAAATGTCACACCAGATCATTGAGAATCTACAAACATCACAATGACAAAGAAGGTGCCGCAAAGCAACATAACAAAATTGCTGGAATTCATAAAAAGAAGGGGAATAGAGAGGAATCTATTGACCACTACATGGCGGCATTGTGGCATAGTAGAGAGGCCAAGTTGCCGTCAACTGATCCAACTGTTGCAGATACGATCAAAAATGTGGCAGCTTTCCAAAACTCACAAAATAGGGGAGGTGTGTGGTGATCCTTGTGTCTCTGTAATGTTGAAGTGCAAAACCTAATGCGCGTTGTTCATGGGAAAATATATGGTAGATATCATCTTATTAAACAGAGGTTCAGTTATGTCAAACATCTGTATTTTAAGGCGACTCAAACAATGGGTAGAACATCAAAAATTAATCAGATTTCACGACTGCAATTTCGCTCTCTTCGGTGCTTTGTGGTTGCTCTTCCTTTTTCATCGTTTCAAGTACTGCCTCTTCTGCGGCTACCTCCGCCTCAGCTTTTCGTCTTGCTGCCAGTTCTTCTGCTTCTGCTTTAGCACTTTCCTCCGCTTCGAAGCGAGCCTTTTCTGCCGCCAATACAGCTGCTTTCTTTTCTGCTTCTATACGAGCCTGTTCCGCTTGAGCAATTGCGTAGTCAACCGATCCAAGAGCAACTTCCAAAGAGTTCTTCATGTACGGCTCAACGCATCTATCAAACTCGGCTTTCATCTTAGCAGCTGCTTCTCGCAGTTTTGTCGCCTCTCCGCGCAACCCAGGCGTGAGAGCTGCTCGTTCATTTGCTTGAAGAGCCATTTTTGCATCGGTAACAAGTTTGTTGTGTGCCGATCTCATGGAAGAGAAAGCTCCGGGGAGGAGGCATCGGCGTAACTCATTTAGTCCTGTGAGATAAGCATTTAAAAACCGAGCCAAGGGCGGAAGCGCCAATAGACTTCGTGGCGGGTGGGGTGTGCGTGACGATTGCACATCATCGTCATCCATGTTAATTGCATCTGAACTCTCTTTACCTGATGATGTTTCAGCTCCAAACAAAGGTCCTGCAATACCAGCATCACGACAGGCTTTGAGAGTCTCGATCATTCCGTTTAATCCATCGGTCCAGTATCCAACAATCATTTTTGTCAGTAGTGGCTCAAAAATGGGAGCTAGGAGTGATTGGAAGTCTGCACCTACTCGACCCATGCTAGATGCAAAAAATGATGATGCATCGAGAGCATCACGGAGTGTGGCAGTGTCATGCACATGAGAAATCAAATTGGAATTCAGTGACGTTAGGAACGTTTGGACACGTCTTGCAGTCCACATGGACAGAAGAGAAAATGAATGATCTTGATTGTTCGACGATGACGTGGATGTGGCAAAGGACCCCCTAAAGATTGCAAGGAATTGAGTTACAATCTCAAAGCACCTTGTGCGGTAACGCTCTATCCCATCCAGGATTTGCTCTGCTTGGGCTGACGTCTTAGATGATGCACCACCCTTTTCGGATGCAGCCGCCGCCGCCTGAGCTGATCCAACCTTTGCTATCCCCCCCTCAAGCCATGCATCTCTAGCCTCAAGAAAATCAACCTGAAGTCTCATTTCCATGGCTGCATGAACTCCCTCCAAATCATGTTCTCCGCTTTTATTGTTACGTCGTTCAAGTTCAACTCCATTCAATCGTCGTAGTGCCGTGACAACTTCAAGACACTGTGGCATAGTAACATCCCCACGCAGCCGATGAATTAACATTCTTCTCAAATCAGCCTCTCGTCTACGAATTTCGGAAACTACCCCCGCAACAACAGTTTGTTTTCCCACTTCCTTATCCGAAGATTCCGTCAAATGTCGTTTCTCCAACGTGTTTGCAAATCCAGCAATACTTAGCGCATCTTCATACAAGGAACTGCGAACGCATGCGTCCATTAGTGAGGGAAGCTCTAATAACTCCAATAGAGATGAATGTTGCATTAATGTCCTTCGACGTAGACGGTGTTTCTCTGCCAAATCTGCCAACAGGGCGGAAGCTGGTTGTGTAGGTTCATCTTGCTCCTCCCCGTCGCCCTCGTCATCGTCGTCGTCGTTGTCATCCCCCCCCTCTGCATAATTTGGATCAAGCGCCCTTCCAACCCTCCTAACACTAGGCTTGGTATTACAATCAATCTCTTGTAATAATTCCTTCAGGGCCGACTGTATATCGCTGCTGCGTCGTTCGGCTGCCACGAAGGTTGAGGCGTATTGTGTGCATAGAGAGCGCCAGTGTTCTTCAGCGATGGACACGGCGTGTTTTGCGGCGACTCGTTCGTCTGCCTCGTGGTTGAATGATGATATGTCCGTCATGTTATTTGTACTAAGAGGTTGACTACCATACTAACTCTCTCCAGGATGCGGCTAGGCTTTTATGTGGATTTTTCGTCTTCGATGATATGGTAGTGAGTGTCTTTGTTTTTTGTTTCGTCGGGGGTTGACCGGGGGGCATGCCCATTGCCCCCACCTTCTTCCCCTTCCCCATCTGGCATAAAAAAGCTCGCCGAAACAAACGAATATATTATTTGGACGAAAAGGAATGATTGAATATAAGCCATGACGACAATGAAACGCCGGTATCCCGATGGAATTGCCCTTGAACCGGACCAAATACTAGGGAGTAATGATGGCTTACTGCCTCGGATGACCGGCGATGTTGCTGCAAGTTCGGAGTCGATAGATAATTTGTTCCTAACGATGGTGCGTTGTGAATAAAACTTATGTAACTGTCTCTCTATCATTGTTCCTTGTGGCTCTGTTTTCTTACCAGCTCGCCATAAATATTGTGCGAATTACCTCGTTTCAGTGCTTCTACGCTCGCCTGGGTTTCGTGCAACCACCATCCTGTTTGAAATGCGCCCATCGGAAATCCACAACGAAAAACAAGGAAAGAAGTTCTCATCATGACACCACATCATTCATATCCTGCAACAACCTCGTTCCGTGGAGAAGAGACGCAAACAAACCTCTTCATCCGGATACATTAGGTGAAAATTTGGTATTTGTGACATGTGATACTGCAAACAGCTTGATTAATGGTGATGCCTACCCAAGCATTCAGTGGGACAATAAGAATCGAAGAATTTTACATGAGAGGTAAAGAATGTATTGGATACTGCTGGCATTGGAAATTTGGGATTTGAAAGGTTGAAATGTGCGAAGATGTGTGTTTAGGTGAATGTAGAAAAATTCAACACCTGGTTTTGTCAAAAAAAAATGATTTTTATACAATGAACACTTCAATCAATATTGTGACTATAATGTCAATACAACCAGAGAAAGAATTGCCTGTTCTCCACTTTTTCAATTCTTTCTTTCCCCCTTGACAATATCAGCAAAGATCTCCTTCATCTAGAAGAGAGAAAACAATTGCGTCATTCTGTCAACAGCACCGGTTGTTTCTGCACTGCCATCCCCCGAATACCTTCGTTCATCCTTATCCCCTTTCATCCACAACATTAGTTTCGTTGAAGTTCTAATCTATGCGACATTGCATTACTTCCTATCCAAAGGAATAATGCAACGCCTATCTACCTCATCCTTGCTTCTTAAAATCATTCATATTCGTTGTAGCAACTGTGCGCCCCATGATCCGCAATCCTCCAATAGCAGTTACATCTGCGCCAGCATTATCTTCAATGAAAAAGGTCAGGCTTTTCACGCGTTGGAATTTGACGTAGTAAAGATCTATTGGGTCAGAGGTTTCCTGCAGATCGGCAGCAGTGAGTGTGATGGTTTGTGCAGGATCAACATCCTCAATATCCTAGCATTTAAGCGGCATTTGTGAGTGATTGATTTCATAATAATATTCATGACAACGCAAAATTAAATATAGAAAATCAAGAGATTTTCTCTCCACAATATTATGATATTCTTACCTCGAATCCCAGATTATTCCTGTTGACATGAATGTGCACTGTGACAGGGTTCATGTCGGGGTTAGACCCCATATTCCATTCTGAAAATTTTATACTCTTCACCTTTGAAGAAAATACAATAGAAGTTGTTGATATAATACATGCCAGATATTTTGTTGCATCCGCCAATGATCAGAAAAGATTACACACATCACTGTCCAAAATAATATAAATAATAAATGACGCAACTCACCTTGACAAACTCTTGAAACGCCAAATGAATAATCAACTGCTCATCTGAATCACTTTGCATCCCCAGTCTTGAATCACCAATGAACAAATTCGCAAGAGGGTATGAGTTATTTTCATTTCGGGCATAGCACATCGGTTTATCGAGCATGTCACAAAGGTTGATGAGACTTTCGCCATCTTTGGCTGGTGCTGGTTCGGCACCGGGCCCACCACTGGTTGTAGTTGCTGCACCTCCAAGGCCGGGAAACATTGTTATCTGGTTGCTGGTAGGAGCAGTTTTATGGATAGTGGAAAGTGAAAAAATGGAAAGGAAATTTCGAATAAATCGAGAACGCATTCAGCACTCAGCGATTTTATGATGTACGTAGATACATAGTACAATAGATGGCATGAGGTGAGGAAAGAGGGAGAACCAAGAACCAAGCAGACTTTTGTTGCTCGACCCATCTGTCTTTATGCCATGTTGCAGTCAAAGCATATAGGATAGGAGTATGATATAGAAGATGAATAATGATGATTAAGATTTAGATTGGTCTTATTATTGTGGTAGATTGAAGCAAAAGCAGCTTTGCAATTAATACCATTAGATATTGAGATTTAGGATTTTGATTTGATATTTCCTTCCAACAGCAGTAGGTATTCTACTACCAACTCCTACTTAATCTACTTGCTATCCAGTGAGAAGAAAAAAGATCAAAGCCAAGAGCAACTTATAGCTTATGGAGGAGCTGAAATCTAACTCTCTTCTATTTGCTACCAATCTAAGAAGTTTGTAAAGCTTACTTATTCAACTCAACATCAATGACACGACAAAAAAGGCAAGGTGGGTAAACACTCCCTGAAATCCAAGACTCTTTACTATCGTTTAGACATTCTTGTCTCGTGTGTAAAATACAGGGAGGGAGGATGATGAGACAAAAGTACAAGGAGGGGGTGAGACAAAAGTACAAGGAGGGGGAGTCGAACCCCCGACCTCAGCCGTGTTAAGGCCGCGTCATAACCAACTAGACCATCCCTGCATGCAAAACAATGGCGCACTATACTATATTAACTTTAATTAGATCAGGAAATAGACGGACGAGGTTTCCTTAGTTTCTCTTGATTCTCTTGATATGTTATGTACTATCAAGAGATGACTTTAACTAATGGAGGAGCAGAATAATCTCAGACAATTTCAGAGAGAAACTTTTAGCGTAAGCAGCGTCATAAGTAGACTTAAAACACCAAGAGCTATTAAAATTAAAAGAACCCTGTTAGAAGGAGACTGTTGTGTGTACTTCTATGAATTTGGACGACAGGGGAAACCAAATTCACACACCGGCGCGCTCTCTGTAACCGGATAACTTGCTAAGTAACCTAAACATAGTCTGAACAGCTTTGAGCTTGGGTTAGAAGACTTCTTTGCTATCATATTAGGCTCATCCTACTCTGACTGCACTATGGTACTCATTCTCAGCAACGAAGTATATTTAGCTAACTCCCGCTCGATCGTTTAACGTGAGTCACCCAAGATGGAAGTGTAGCTCCATTGCTACCAAGGTAACGGTCTTGATCATTATGCCTCACCTTTCCGCCATGTCCTCGGTAGTACTCCCTCAGATCATCGCTGCCCAATGCGCTTTCTAGTGACTCGCGGTATCTTTCCAACGAATGTGCAGCGACACTAGTTCTTACCTTCGTGAAGCGAAGGAGCGTTTCAACAACGGTTGGGCCAACAAGGATATTACCCGTGCAACCTTCCTCAAGCAGTACTTCCAGACCAGCGTGCCTGTAAATTCCCGAACATAACGGACCCAAGGTGGGCATTGACGTGAAGGCATCGCCTTCGGTGACAACCCGAAAGGTGTGAGGAACTCTCTGTTTGTAAATTGTTTTGAATGCAATATTTCCGACGCGAGGCTGGCCGTACGTATAGACGGCAATGGGCGGGCGAAGACGAATAACTTTCTTTGGTAGATCATCCTGGTACCGGTGCAGCATGTATCCATCTAGACAATCCCCATTGTCGGATAGCGCCTCTTCGTCAATATCCAGTGAAGAAAGACTTTGTTTGAATGATATGTCGTGAGCAGCAAGACCAGTTCCGCTGAGTTGATCGATTACGACCTCACAATTACTTGCAAGGTCCAATGCCAAAATTTGTGACAGACAGCCACCGAGACTGTGTCCAGTGAGATAGATTTTGGGGAGAGTTATGGGTTCGTTTGCATTTCCCTCGTTCCTACTACGCTCGACCGCCTTGTCCACCTGACGTTTCATTACAGAAAGTACTGCCTCGATGATTTGCCGCCTGACCTTCATATAGCTATGTTGAAAGCCTTCGTGTACACAGGGGAGAGCTTGTCTCGCCATGGGAGTTGCACGAATCACTGCCTTGGCACCATGTGATACTGCTGCTGGCAATAAAATCGATGGTTCTTGATCACTTGGTGGTTCATACGATGCAGATCGATTCATCAAAATGTCTTGGACGATAGTTATAGGAGTTGTTTCGTCCATGTCCCATGCAGTTTCCGCAACAGCAACTGGCTCTCCAGGACGAATGCTAAAGGCAGGAGAATCGCTCAAAAACTTTTCGTGCAGAGGAACCTGAGAGAATGTCAAATCAGTAGCTATATTTGACATGGAAGCTGTACCTCTGAAGGCAACCACAATAATACTGTCTTCTTCTCCTTCGACTTGCTCTGAAATGTTACTGGCAACAAATGCGTGTGTGTCTGACTCGTCATCGTCGATAAAATGGTCGACTTTCAATCCCATCGGCTCTAAATTCATCTTTCCTGGTGCCCACTCGTCCAACGAATATTCTGTCGAGGAGTAATACGTTTGCCAAGAAGCTTCGAGTAACCAACAAGCTAATTCGATGCAAAAGACAGGCATGTACCTGCCTTTGTAAATAGCCCCTCGTCCAAATTTGAACCTATGCGCGTTAAAGTTTGCATCCAACTGAAATGTCCCAACAATGTTGAGCTGTTCCTTCAGAGTGTGCTGACTCATGAAACTGTGACTCCTGATAGGTAAGGGGAATACTCTCCAAGTGTGAGAGTTTCGAGCAAGTGACACAACAAATCGTTTGTCTCTACCCTGCAGTCTTCTATCTTTCATTGCAAGCATTATCTGCTTCGAGGTTCCTGGAATTGATTCTGAACTTTCGTCGGCAGCTTGTTTCTCTTTGTTTGATACACGGAAATGTGATGATGGGAGGAAGATAAACGCCGCTACCAATGAGCACGCTGTTGCATACAATATCTTCCCGGGTCCAATATTAGAAGCTGTTCCGACATATGGGCTCTGACTGGTTGCGAGGCGAAGCATTCGAAACAAAAAATCGGCTCTTGAGTCCCATGATTCGCCTGTTCCTGTCAGAGATGTATCGTACACAACTCCAACCTCGGATAAATCAGAGCCGCCCGTGTTATGTAGTAGCTTCATCGTTGAAGTAAAGAATAGCGTGAAACTAAAGCCAACGCCAAGAAGCAATATTCCAGATAGAACTCGAAACGACAGTTGTGCAGGGCGAGTGGATAAAAAGGGCTCTCGACGAAGGCGTTCTCCAGTGACAAATGAGGTGTAGACAATGAAGACGCACCATATTTCAATCACGATGAATTGCACAACAGAACTGATCACGTAGACTTTACTGTCGTGTCCGAAACGATCTGGGTTCAGATAAGCTGCCGTGGTTGGAGTCATCACGGCCATCTCCGACTCTGAAACAGGAAATCTATGCACCGCCGCGGTCACAGTTGATATAACTCCAATTATCAGCAGCGTAACTTTTGGGAAGATAAATTCAAGAAATGAATCGGAGCGTGTATCGTGTTTGTGCCTCAAAGCCATAGAGATAGCTGCGCCACCGCCGTGAAAATCTCCATACTCCTTGTAGTACCACTTAACTTGGGCCCATCTGTCATTCCCAACTTCACTTGGTTGCGTAATGTGCTTTGTCGCTTGTCGAAGCGCAGATACCCGACGGTGCTGGTCAAAACGGCGTCGATTAAATTCGGCAGTGCTAATGACATAAAGATAGGAAAGGGTTGAGCTGGAATCATAACACGCAATAATGAAAAACATATATGCAGATCCAAACTCACTGGTATCGTAGACCATGCACCAGGGACAACCAAAGAAAGAGGACACCTTGGATGCTTATGCCTGACAAAGAGTCTGCAATGCAACGAAACCTAGTGCTGCTGTAAAGCGCGGGATGAAAATATGCATAGGAGAGAAGAGGATTTTGCAGCAGAATCAAGCATAAGAGGAGCAACTGGAGGTAGCGTCTCTCCGGGAATGTAACCCATGGACTCTCCCACCAGAAATAGCTCTCATTGATCTGTTTCCACATGAAATGCCATTTTTGTTTAAATCTGTGCACTGGACCCGCATCATTATTTGTCCCGGAATCCGACGGGTCCTCGAATATTGCAATCATACTCAGGTACCAATAGCACAAGAATGCCAGGGTGACAACAAATGCAATGATTCGAGTGATCTCAACAACATTTTCATACGTGACACTTTCGTGTTCGAGCTTATACACCGATCTTTCTGATATCTCTGCCAACAAAACTTTGTGGTTAAATGATTCATCTGCAATAGATAAAATTTTCTCTGCTTCGGATAGGGTGGCATCCACGTTCGAATCGTATGAGAAATCATCGTCGTGAATTCCATCTGTAGCAAATTCTTCGTCCATCGATGCACTACCTGCCATTAAAGTACGGGGTACACGATAGGAAAGAAGAACGTCCACGCGTAAATCCCCGCCAATGAGTACAGCAGTGTTGGGTAATGAAAAGAAAGCGTCCACTATATGCCTACTTGTGCAATCCCAACGAATTGGGTCCATTAATTCAATGGGAGCATTGCTCGTACGTCGCCTCTGTCGCAATTTGCAGAACATGTCTAGTTGTTTGGGGTTCAGAATCAACACTGGAGACCACTGCTGTACATCAATACCAATGCTTCCTGTTGGGATTGTCTCGGTCGTACTACCAGGTACATCTTGGCTTTGTCTTTGAAACACAATTGCAGACACCAGCACTGACCCACGTGCAACCATTGCTACTGCTTCATTGGAGAGATCATTAAACTTTGCAACCCCTTGAAGATATTGAGATGTAGCTGGAACATCAGAAATGACCCCGGATGTAAATGCAGACCCATGAGGCATCAAATGGCGATAACGTCCATCAACTATTGACGACTTGCCAGATGGTATGGATGACGATGCAGAAGACAATATCGTAGAGTTGAATTCTGGAGACATACCATGAGCAAGTAATCCTACCCCCTCTCGCAACTCGAAGGGGTAGCTACACGAACCATAGGATGATGTCGAATCGAATGGAAAAGGAACAGGAAAGTTTCCCTTGGCTGATACATCAAACATAGATGGGATGCTTCCATTGGCAACATTGGCGCAAGTATTATTTCCACTCAGTGGGCCAACGGTCGTATTTTTCAACTGAGGATCGCCATCCAATATCACAGCCAAAATCATAAACGCATACGGAAGAAGTAGTACAAACCACGACCATGCCGTACCAAGTTCCTCCAGCAAGATAAGTTTCGTCCAAGGATGTAATACATCATCCGAATCATTACCAAAATCAGTATCGATTTCTTTCAGAACAATACTGTTGGATCTCCGTTGTTGTCGAAGTTTCTCATCGTCTTGATCATCATCAACTTTCAAGGGGGTCATTGACATTAGTGCCGGAGAAGACATTGCTCTTTGGAGAGCTGTCAAGGTGTTGTTGTTGTTGACATTTCGTCTACGAGAGTTTTGTTCGAATTTTACAGTGCTTTTCGGTGTTTGTCTGATGGTTTTGCTATAACTAAATTGTTGTCCGCCATTCTTCTTATTTGGTTTGTTTTCCATATGAGCATTCTTCGTCTCTCTACCCCTTCCATACGGTGATATCCATGATATCACATTCACAAGAGGGCTGAGAGGAACTGCTGTTGAATCAGTATCATGATGTTGCAGGTGTAAATCGTCTCCATTATGCGTTTGAGTGGTGTTACTCCTCAACGGAGTAGATGAAATTGAATTGTATAAAGTTTTTGATTGTAAAGTAGACTGATTATTCCGCAGCAAGCTGGTTGTTTCTTCTTCTTCGTAAGACGAGATAGAATAGCTGTCTTCCATTGAGTCAATCTTTGACAAGCAGTCATGAAAACTATCGCTTTCGTCGTCAACTTCATCATCGTCGTCATCGTCGTCTGGTGTGTTAGTGTGTTTTGGTGGCGACGAAGACATGACCATCCATGAGGATAACCAAGGCGGAAACAATGACGTAGGCGTTTGAAGCGGTGCAGCAGCAGAATTAGATCTGCCACGTCGGAGATAGCTGACATTATTGGCAGCAGGAGGACCTCCATTTTCAGATCCATCGGTTGCATTATTCGCTGTGTCAAACGGATTTTTAGCAGGACAGTCCTTGTTCCAATTTTTCATATCTTGTGCTCCTCTTTCTCGAGAAATTCAAACTCTGAATGTCATGAGAGATGGGCGATGAAGAGGGGGCGAACGCCGCTGTAAATGATATTTATGCCGCAGCTCAATGATGATGTTATTCCCTCCAGAATGTTAAATACCTGCATTATGGTACAAAAAAAAATTTTCGTCTTGATGCTTCAAGTGTTGTCTCGCTGCGCGCGTTCTCGCTCCAGCTGTCTGGGGTGAAAAAAATACCCGCAAATACCCTCTTCATGCCCTCTTTTTCGCCGAACCTCATGTCCGTCAGTATGGACAGTGTCCGTCGCTCAAATCTCAAATCACATGCAAATCTCAGCTAGCTCACAACAAAGCAACCTCAAATAATGAATGCACTCTCTTTGATTATAGTGCGATAATAATTGATCGAAAGGCGAATAGACTTGAACTAATTGATACTAGAAGCAACAGAAAATAATAATGTCCTTCTTTGGCGTTGTAAGGTCTGCTGCAGCAAGGCTCACACCAGCCATCATCGGTCGGGTTGGCCATGCCAATGTCTTTGCCATCACAATAACATCATCATCATCATCCAACAGCATGGTCACGAGCATCCGTTCCAAACATTCAGCTACGCAAGTGAAGCGATTATTCAAAAACAATCCAGCTCGGTTACGTTTATTAAAGAAACAAGAGGGGGGTCTACCGCCAACTGCGAATGACACATCATCATCATCATCCACCCCCGATCGAGTATACCCACAAATATTTCAACCAACCTTTCTTTCCAATGGATGGTCAGCCCCACCCCCATCAGAAGTACAAGTTCCAAACTATCCATTCCGTATCATTAGAACGGGAGGGAAGCCAAACAATGCAGTGGGGTTTTTACCCGTCTACAGAGATGTTAGAGTGCACGGTACGAAACGAACGACACTCATTCGGAATGTTCAGGGTGATATTCCCGCTTTTCTTTCAGAATTACGCGCTGTGCTGAATTTATCTACTGGTAAAAAGGGAATCCTTACATCAGCGTCGACGGGGAAACATGGGGGGGGTGAAGCTGGGAGGGGGGTGAATGCGGAAAATCCAATTCGTATCCGTACTGGTGGGGCGATTGAAGTGAATGGGGATAGGGCGAAGGAGATCAAGAAGTGGCTAGCAGGGCTTGGTTTCTAGTAATATTATTTTATAGATGATGGCTGGGGGAGATGGGTTGTGTACGCATGTTATTTGCAACAACAACTGTGCTTGTTAGGAAATGATGAACAATCACAACTACATAATATTATGCAGTTGATGACGAAGTATCCTTAAGTCTTTAGCTTTCACCTTTCATTATCGCATATACTATATGCAGTAGTTATTTTTTAGTCCTTATCATCCCTCACATCCATATAGATGATAGGCTCAGACCTTGTCAATTGTTCCGCATAAGTCTCAGCAATCTCTCTTGGGTACTTGCCCATAAACGCCTCTCCACCCTGATACGCCGCCTTGAAGTAATCTGCGGCATTATCCTCCGAACAGTCCTCGACAATTTCCACCAATCGAGTCACTACATGCTCCTGCTCATAACTCTCATCTCCAATCAAGAACAGACGGAACATTGGAGCATCCTCAAAGTCCTCTTGTTTAAATAGATCGGGATCACTAGGCTTGAACTTCTTCTTCTGCTCTTGTTTTTGCTTTTGTGTTGTTACGGTTGTGGTTACTGTTTTTGTTTTGGGGGCGGCAATGGCCGATCCACCTCCCTTGTCGGAACAGAGCGGGGAGAGGCTGTGGGTGCGCTGTTGGGCATGATGTTGGATGTGATGTGCCGGTGAAAAGGCCGCGGCGGCGGTGATGCCGATGGTGCAGAGTAGCATTTGGAGAGGAGCCATTGTTGTTATTGTTGTTCTTTTCTTCTTCTTGCTTGCTTCTTTTATTGTTGTTTGCCAAGTTAGAATGATGCAACTTCAGCAGACTTCGATGGTATGGTACCACAAGATGAGGATGTTTGAAAGAAGCTGAAGTTGTCACAGACTGAACTACTTCCAGCTGGAAAGTATGGGCGGCGCAAAAAAGCGCGAAACATCGACAGACGCCGCGCTATCTACGTATCTAGCTTGCTTCCTCCTCCTCCCTTATCCTTCAAGCCACCGTACTTAAAAAGCAATATACACCTGACATCAGCGTCGGTATTGTAGGCTGCGCTATTATATTGGCAAGACTTTTTTAACAAGTCAAAGAATAATACTAATTTTCAATAATAGTAAAAATCTTCGTCATGGCGTGGAGGAACTCAATTTTATCCCTTGCGAGCAGGGCACCACCTAAATTGTCGTGCATAATATCTTCAGCTGCCAGATATCAGAGCACAACAATCGCTGTCAACAGCAACAACCTGGTTGCACGAACCAATAATTATTATTCATCACTGCTCAACAACAGCAGCACATCACTCTTCCAAGAATCACGCAGATTCATGTCAAAATATCTTTCCAAATCAGCCACGAAACGTTTACCACTCACCAACAAAAAAGCGAAAAAGGGATATTACAAAGGCAATGGTGCCACAATGGAGGGACGGATAACATCCAAAGGAAAGTTCATTGCCGATCCCACGAAGAAATTGCAGTTGGTTATACCTGATTTGGAGGGATTTAAGCTCAAGCCGTACATAGCAAGTGCTGTGTCGAAATTGCCTCCGGAGCAGCGAACACATGATATGATGCCTGGAAACTGATGATGATTTAGTAAGGATGGGGATGGATGTCATCATGCTGTTAGTAGCTCCACTATTGCGACCTGGGCACGTGTATGAATAAAGACGATAAAAAAAATATGTGCAAAGAATTTTAGAGTAAGGGGGGGGAAACGCTATTGGGGAACACCAAGACATATGTAAATACTCATTTGGGGGGACGAAAGATATGAATTAATCACGCAATCTCGGAAACATATAAACGATTGATGAAGTAATTTAAAAAGAGGGTTGAATGTGGTGTATTTGAAAAATAATAGTGAAGTCGAATCAAAACCTACAGACTCGTCATTTGTACTCGTCGTGAGGACAAATTAGGAAAAGAAACTTTGTGTCAGTAATTATTGTATGTTTGGGATAATCGTAAAAATTAATCGACCGGCTCAGACCGTCATCTAGCACGGAGAGAAAATAACACCTCGTATGCGTCATGAAGAGGTAGATTTGGGCTGGCCGCGAGCACCACAATGGGCCACCACATTGTATGTATCATAGTGCTTGCCACATGGATCTGAGCCGATGCTAGTGAGTGATTAATGCTTGTTTGGGATATTAGTAAACAGAAATCAACCAGCTCAGA
>JALLBJ010000114.1:0-51156 GCA_036940105.1 Skeletonema potamos
CATCACCATTAACTCAAAGAACACTACAGCTCAAACTTCTCCGAAGCTTGGATATGTATGTACTTAGATGCAGCAGCAGCGGTTATTTACGATTGTTTGTCCGAGTCTCTCATCCTCTTTCACCTCCCAAGAGGCAGCAATATTATAGCGAAGAAGATCAACTACTACTTCTAAAGTGAACGACACAACCAATTCGTCTTACATATCATCATCATCAGAGATGACTTCGTCACCACCGCTTTTACCGCCACCACTTCTCTCTTTGGATCATGACGACGATGATGTCATTGGTGGAACTAGTCGACGACAGCGACGCAACACTCATCATCACAACCATACCCATCCACTGCATTCTATCCAATCCACTATGGACAAGATTTGGACACAAATCAGTGACACACTAATGTCCCAATGTAGTACTAACAACCAACTCTTGAATCACAAGCAATTACCACCACCTCATATCCTCCTCCCGTCAGTTGTATCCGGCACTCTTGCCTTCTACGCAACATCGTTCTCCTCGCAATATATTCAATACAAACTGCTTAAAATCTCAACAGGGACAAGGCCGGTACTAATTCCAATAACGGTGGGTGTGGCTACTGTTGCAATGGGGAGTTGGATGGGACATTTGGCAGGATTGGGAACTGCCGCGGCTGTTGCTACAACAACAACAACAACAACAACAACAACACCGGATAGGAGGATGACATTGGGGATGTCCCATTGGAATAGAAACGCACCGGATGATTTGATACAACAATGCAAGACAGTATTAGAGGAGAAAATACTACCAATGAAGGATGCAGCATGTCGTACCATACATGAAATGACTCGTCCAATGATGATGACGATGTCATCCAACAGTGCTAACAGAAAAATACACAAGGAACGAAAGGAGGCATGGATGCACGCTGCACGAATATGTATTATTGGGTTACTAACCTACAAGACTGTATTTCGATCTAATTTCATGTCACTCTCTCCATCGAGTTATACTGCACGTGGATCCTTTGCTCGGAGGGGTATTCCCATAATCACTGCGACGTCGTCATCTCCTCCACGGTCATCATCGATACTTTCATCGTCATTCAACTATGCTACCAAATCACAACGTGACACATTAGATAAAATCGGAAGACGATTTGGATGCCACACTTGTGGATCACGACTACTATTCAATAAACTTCCCAATACCAAAAAGATTATATTTCACGGAGATCACATCCCACCAGTGTCGGTGGCCAAACAAATTAATAATCGATGGTACAATCGTAAATTGGGACGAATTGTACCCCAAAGGTTTTATCCACAGTGCACAAAATGTAGTAATAAGCAAGGTGGATTGTTATCACGTGCGGTGAATGCTGGTCATAAGAATTTACATGTTGTGGGTGGTGGGTCGGAGAGTTACTTCCATGGATGGAGGATGAGACTTGGTCATTTCACGGGTGGGTTAGTTGCTGCAGTGTCTACTGTGGGAGTGATTGATGATGATACGAATAACGAAACGAGATGGCTGAGAAGTAGCGACGACGAAAAGGCGGCATTGCTCGTTCGGTCAAGTAGAGATAGATTACGATCAATTCAGTATTGGTTCGAAGACTTACTTCGTGATGTGAAACGAACAATTGGTGATGTTTGGAATGTCAAATAATAACTGCGCTATGAATATCTCCTATAATAATGTTATCAAACACTTCCACATGGATGCCTAGGGGTGGGTGGGGGGTGGTTGGGCAATGCTTACAAGAATTGATTCGTATAGTGCCTCACCGATCGAGAGTGACCATAATCGTCATATTCTCCTTGATAGGAATCATTTGCCGATGGGTAGTGACTTGTGATATAACCCATCCCCTCATTGGATGAATAGCCATAATGAGGGGCATCATGGTGATGATGATAGCCTTGATCAAGACGACGACGAGCGAAGGCGGGATTAATGGGAGTGTAAAAGTCTCGAGCTTGAGATTCGTAGGACGAGTGTCCGTGTCCCACGGGAGGAAGGTCGAATTCATCATAGCTTCTTTCACGTTGGTTATACATCACTTGGGCCACATTTTCAGCTGGACAGGGGTCAGGAATATTCAAGAGTTCTGCATCATCAATATCTCCAAACAGGTCTGAATCTGTTTCGCCATCTGCACTTTCCCTCGCGTCACGAGCTATTCCGCCGAAGAATTGACGGATGACATCCTTTGATGCGGTTGTAATGGGAATGTTATCCAAATCCCTATCGCTTGCTGTGACCATATTTGCAATCGATCCCAGCATGTCTAGGGCAACATTTATATCGCCCTGCTGCATCTCCATTCTCTCTGCCCAAGATATCATTGCATTCTTCGCATAATTTGCGATTCCCTCTTGCGTTGGCTCAATCCCGCCTCCACCCCCCATCATCATCATCGATGAAGGAAGGTAATTTTGTTCAGCAATCTGAGCAAAGTATTTTCGCTTCTTCTCTCGCTTCTCAGGCGCGAGCGATTGAATCACAGATTGCATTGCAGATATTGCCTGCGACACATCAGCGACAATGAGGATGCGAATGTTCGTTCGCTGAGCTGCATGGAGGAAGGATTCCCTCCTGCTGAGTTGATCGCGTTGATGATTCAGTGGCAGAATAAAGAATACAATAGAATTCTCGTAGGAATCTCGGAAGTGTTTTAGTCCATCCACTCCGCCATTTGCGTCGTGATTAATGCTACCATCGGACCGTTCCTTCTCCAATCGTTGGATGTCGTGAATATTATACATTCTCACTGCTAAACTTGGCGACCCCGCGACCATCAAATGTGGATTTCCATTTAGTTTATCGACGATGCGTATTTTCTGACATAATGGACGGAAGCGCAGCTCAAAATCTTCGATTAATCGTGACAAGGGAGGGCGGCTGTGAGAATGAAAGTTCCAAGTAATGAAGCCCAAAAATGAATCCGTGAAGCTATTTGACTTACCAGGGGGGCGCTCATTATTCTTCCTCCGGATGAGGATTGTACCAAAGGAGGGATGCGTCGACATTGTTGAAAGCGGCGATCACTTGGCAAATTATCCCCCTCTCGAAGTCACTGCATGAAAGTCGCCTGAGGGCTGAGCCGGTATCTCCGTAGGTACGTTATCATAAGTACCATAGACCTACTCATGCGTCAAAGATCGAATCCCTCCCATCCATGATCGATAGACAAATCATGATTAAATGAACTTCTCGCCTTGCAAGCTACTCAACAGCATTTAATGTATCGTCGAGGCATCTGCTTATATTATCAACATGAACATCTCCATCGAAAAGCCTACGAAGGTTCTCAACTGGTTCCTCTTGATCTTAATGATCGCATTTATGGCTGGCTTATTCCTCAGCGAATGGCAAGATAATACCAGCCTTCTGCAACTAGAAGAGAGTGTCGTGAAGAACAAAGAGGATCACCTTGTCATGGAAATTCCCCTCCGCGGATCGTCGTCAGGTGACGCTCCACTACCTCTCGCGTGGCTAATGTCATTTCCCAATTCTGGCACCAGTTATACTATTAACATGGTCATGAAAGTTACTGGTCGGAACACAGCCAGCAACTACGGAAGCGAAAGCCAAGGAGAGGATGGCATGAGTGTTGATGTGTTTGCGAAGAATGGCACGGGCACGGCGGCAGTCATTGCACTCAACTACGCGAAGTCGTCGGCGAGCGGCTTGGCGGCAGGTGCTTCGAACCAACAAGCAGGTCCTCCGTTTTGGATTAGTCCGAAGAGCCGCACACTTTCTCGTCCATCAAAGGGATACATCCTGACCAAAACACATTGTGGGAGCAGGTGTCAACATTGCAGCGTCTCAGACTATGTGGAGAACCATGCTTTGTTTCTGCAACATTGTCTTGAAGGCCGCTATAACATCAAGGATAACAAAGGTATTCTCACAGAGAAGCTTGGATCATACGACAAGGCTCTTGTCAAGCGTGCGGTGCATCTTATCAGAGATCCCTTCGATAACGTCGTCTCTCGTTTCCACTTGCATTACAAACACCTTGTTAAGAAGAACCGAACCGATCAAGTTGCTGCGTACCCAAGAACGAGAGAAGGCTTTCGAAGATTCTGCAACGATGAGGGTAAACATTATAACAATGAAGAAAAGCACTCAAAGTTTTATGCCGATGTGTTTGAGACCGTTAAAGATGTGCCCTGTCATGCGGATTTTTACCGCTACATTCAGTGGCACAACCTTGCTTTCACTACCACTTGGGATCTGAATATTCCCTCAATGATTGTTCACTACGAGAACTACACGGATAACTTCAACAAGACAAAGGACGCTTTGCTTGAGTTTTTGGGACAAGACGGAATCTACAATGCTCCAGCGTTTGTCACTGGAAAAACTTATAGAGAGTATTACTTGCAAGAAGAAATCACTGCTCTTCATGTAATGTTTTCGAAGCTTGCCCTTGAGAAGACATGGTACAGCACAAAGCATTACTTTGTGTGAATTCAATAAGTTTGAAGTTGTATTGTGCGTGACTAAGGAATGATTGTATTGTGATGTGCCATGAGACGAGCCGCTTTTGTCTTAGCTTTATAGTAATAGGAAGAATTCGTGAGCAATGTTTTAGAAGATTACTCGTTATCGACGACGGTTCTAAAAATGTCTGCCATCGGGAGTAGATCAGGGCGAGGAAAGCCACCACCTTCGGAATGACTCAAATCACATGGATTGGCAGTGTCTAATTTGAAAACCCACACATTTACTCTCTTCTTGAGTTTTGTCCATTTCCGAAAGGATGCTAAACGCACTGACTTCTTGTCATTATCATCTAGCGAATGTTGAGTTTGATCTTCATTTTTCGTGCTTTGCTTCTTATTACCATCAGCAGCATCCGTTTCTGACAAAATAATATTTTTCTTTGGTCTGAACACCAGCGTTGTAGCAGATTCAATGTCTTCCACTCTGTAGCACAATTGTATTGTATACCCAGGAGCAATTACCCATGTGCCAGGGTCTTGAAATGGTTTTGATCTTTTCTCTTTGCTTGAATCATCGGCACCTTTAGCCGACTTATTGTCAGCAGTGTTTTGCTTCTTTTGTGACTTCGCATCGCCCTTCCTTTCTATTCCCCGTTTGCGGCTAGCTTTTTTCTTCAAATTATCTTCACCAATATTTACCTTCTTCTTACCAGCTTTTTGTGCTTCATATATTCCTGCCTTGCGCTCTTCCTTCATCTTTCTTTTTGAATGAAACTCTTCAATTTCCTCACTGCATTCTACCGGCAAAACAAACAGGCCGAGCAACTTGTGTAGCTGTCGCTCGTGACAGCGTAGGTCACTATTCCACCAGGATACATCTGATTGTCTTATCTGCAGAAGGACTTCTATTGTGTGAAACGCACCAACGCGTACCTCGAAGAGAGTCCGGGTAGTGGTTAATGGTGCCATCTTTGCCACAGAACATCATATCGACTATCTAACGAATCGAGGTGAGTGAGAGGGACGTCTTGTGGACGTCTTGTCCATTGTTGGACGTTGCCCTGCGGGAAACTCGAACCAAAATTTGACCCGCGGGTAGTTTAGAGACTTCCCACCCCCCGCCTTTTAATGCGTAAGTATGAAGGTACGATACGATACGATACGATATGGTACCTCTTCTCACCTCTCCGTATCTCACCTCTCTCCTAGTTTATTTGATGACACCGTGTCTGACACCACCTATTTTTTGCCGTCATGCTCCATCACCATCCTAAGGCTGTCAATAGCAGCGACCATTATTTGATTCGCATGCCCCCTCCCAACTCCTATGGCTCAGTGGATGAGCATTCTCCCAAGCCTCATCCAATCCCACGCCACTCTTCTCTTCTTGACTCACCATCTTCACCCCAAACCTCAGCTTCGCAGTTTGCAAGTCCATTGTTGAGGAGGTTCTCAGAAAGGTCGCCGGCGGGCGACACCTACATGAAAACGTCACAATCGCATGACTCAACAGTATTGATACAAACCCCGCTTTTGGTTGAAAAGGAAGTCAAACAATCTAAACCAACGGTGGAAGTGGAGGGAGGCAGTAGCAATGAGAGCTTCGTCTACTATATCGTTTATGCACTCGTCAACTCCATCATGTGTGTCCCCTGCTTGTATGGATATGCATCAGTCATCTTCAGCCACTCAATCTATCAATCACATATCAACGCACTTTCAAAGCTTGTTATTCTAAGCTCAGTAATCCATCAATTTTGCTTCACAATCTTTTCTTCGTTGCCGTTTAGTATTGGACAAGTGCAAGATGCTGGATTGATTTTCTTGAGTGCCATGAGTCATAAAATTGCAACGTCAATGCTGGAAGGAAACGACGCTAACGATGAAGAGGTTGTGTCAGAGATAGTTTCTACCACTATCGTTCTTTTGGGATTGGCAACGGCGTGTTTAGGGGCAGTGCTTGTGGTGATGGGCAAATTTCGATTAGCAGATGCAGTGGCTTATCTGCCGTTACCTGTTGTAGGTGGTTACTTGGCATTCATTGGCTATTTCTGTCTCGAAGCCGGGGTCGCTCTGTGCATATCACATCCTATCATGAAACCTTCTGATTGGGGCCATCTATTCGACAAGAGGTCACTTCTGCTGGCTATTCCGGGTATTATTGCGGGGATTTTTCTAACTCTTGTGTCTCGCAAGTGCACCAATGAAGCAATTCTACCAATATCCATGGTTGCAATCCCATTAGCTTTTTATGGATTGATGTTCTTCTGTGGTTATACCATTGAAGGTGTAAGAGAAGGGGGATGGGTTGGGGTGAGTTCACCTTCCGTGCCGGCTTCAGATTTACTTCGATTAGTTGATTTTCACAAAGTCAGATGGGACCTCTCGAAAGAACTGATATCTACTTGGGCCGGAATGGTCTTTGTTGTTAGCTTTTCTTCCTGTCTTGACGTGGCAGCTATTAGTATGGATATGGGAGAGGCACTAGACACAAATAATGAATTGATGACCGTGGGCATTTCAAACTTTGTGTCAGGGCTTGCAGGTGGATTCACTGGTAGTTATATCTTCAGCCAAACAATCTTCACCTATCGGACAAACTGCCGTTCGCGTTGGATAGGTATCATTGTTGCATTCACATTTATTTTGGTGGTTATTTCTCCTGTCAATTTTTTGGAAGTCACGCCTCTGTTCTTCTTGGGGAGTACATTGATTTTTATCGGTTTTGATCTGTTGTTCGAGTGGATCGTTGAAGTGAGACACAAGCTCTTATTGTCGGAGTACCTTGTGCTTCTGGCAACTTTCGTTGCTGTCCAGTTCCTAGGAATCAATGCAGGAATTGGGCTTGGTATAATAACAGCCATCGTTGACTTTGTTCTTACAACAGCTAATGTATCGACGATTGCACGAGTTTCCAGACGCTCTCTTGCAATGTGGAGACCACAAGAGAGGGGAGTTTTAGAAGCTACTGCTTATAACCCGGATCGTGCGCAGATTTTGACATTAGAGGTTCGCGGTGCAATATTCTTTGGGTCGTCAATGAAAGCTCTCGGCAACATACTGGAGGAAGCAGGTATCAATGCATCTATGGAAGAGAGGAAAGAAATCGTTATGTTGAATAGCCCTCTTCCTCATCACTCCCGCGTTAATAACGTTGGTCATTCTCCTTCGCTATCACCTTCCAACTTTCGTGAACGAAGGGAGCAACGAAAAGAGGACAGCGAGCTTTTTAGAACAAGAAAACTCGTTGCTCAACGTGTGCCTCCAAGATTTTTAGTACTTGACTTATCGTCAGTCACAAATGTTGACGCTAGCGCTGCGAGAGGATGCTTTCTACAACTTGCGAAAATGTGTGCAAATAGAAGTGTTGTGGTTTGTGCGGCAGGAGCTAATAGTCATATAACGTGGTTGCTTAAAACACACGACACTGCACACGATTTTGATATGCACGGACCGGACGAGGATGGACACTCACAGGTTGATCAGTTGAAGGACAAGATAATCCTATTCAACGACTTGAATGAGGCATTGTACTTTTGTGAAGCAACTTTGTTAGCCGAGACAGCATCCAAGAAACGGCGTAAGGATTTGGCACCTGAGCCAGGTAATCTGACCATTTCGCTTTCAAGTGCCTTTACGAACTTTCTTGGATTAGAGGAGCAAAGTGCTGCTGCATTGGTAGAATACGAGAGCCACGGTAAATCGTTTCATACCGAGACTGTTTATACATCCGGTCAAACAATTTTCAGCCCAGGTACAAATGCCGACGGTTTTTATGTGGTTCTCTCTGGTACGGTGTGTGTACTCCTTGCAGATAGATTTGCAGGATCCCAGACGATTTTATCTGGCGCGGGTATGCAACAGCTACAGAGGCCTAATATGAATGTGTTTCAAGATGGATCCATATCTCGTGTCCTCTCTGTTGGGTCTGTTTTTGGCTTTGTTGATTATATTCTGCAGCGGCCGAGGTCATTCCACGTGGTTGCTGGAGCCAAAAATGCTCTTGTTGCAAAAGTTTCCCGAGCCGGGTTGAATGAGCTGAAGAAGGAGACTCCTGAGCTAGAGCGTATTGTTGACAAAGTTCTGCTGTTATGCTCCGTTATAGAACTTGCCGCAGGTCAGAATAGCTGGTGAACAGGTGTCACACAGTACTAAGTTTCTGTTGTAATTTTTGATATATACCGATTCCACTTCATAGACACGGTAGGTGCATTTACTTATTACGCTATTAGGAAAAAAATTAAAGCTAAGTATGGTATGGCAAATGTTTCACCTCGACTTAGTAAGCATCGCTCAAGCTTCGTGAAAGTCGATCGGGATGATGTTCCTTGGAGATTGGAGGATTGATATCATACTAATTTACCGCTACGGTGTTTTCAGGAAAAGTTCATAACAGGCAGAAAACATTACATACTCATTCTCTCCATCTGCACACGATTCCCTGAACGACGAATTTCAAGTCCGAATCTCCTCACATGTTTTATGTCGACGGCCTAACTAATGATTTGAGTTCTAGTGGTAACTAATGAGTGTTCCGGGCGATCACATCAGACTACGATGGTTCGGCACTTGCACGCACTTTTTTACCGCTGCAATAACCCCCACTGAGACTGCTAATACTAATGCTTGTCCCTGACTCACAATCGCCCGATGGATTTGATCAGCTCTGTCTACACGATGATCGAGTCATGACTATGGACACTGGCTTATATCAGTGCAGCGATTGCCGTTTCGTGGGGCAGAGATGGATGCCAAGTGTGCAGGTAGGTGCAGGGTGCGTCGTCATGCTTTGATGAGTCTACAAAAAGAGGAAAAGCTTCTGTGGAATTTTTTGGCTTCTCTGCGTGCAGATACAGATACTGATACTGGAGGTAGATACCAGATGGTTTCTCGTTCTCGCGAGTTGTGTCCTCCGTTTTCTATGTAGCAGTCATTGCGATCATTTGCAGCATTGACATCGTGAAGAGGAATGTCCTTTCGTGAACTTACGTCGCGTCATTGGCTCTGCAAACTTGCCCTCCTATGTCATTTTTCGTTGAGGTTTGAATCCTGACCTTGACCGTCAACCGCCGCGCTACCGTCCCTCCTTGACAGCAATGCCATCTCGGTGGCAGCAGCGCTACCCTAGTGAGCGCTTCAACGAAGATGAGAAGTCGCTGAGTGACTGGATCGCAGAGGTACAGAGAAGAGCCGACAACGAATCACAAGCTTCTCCCACCGATAAAGATGTTGCCGACATGATTGATCGCATGGAGCAAATTTTGAATACCACGGATGAAAACTTTAATTTTGAGTTTGAGGACTACCTCCACATAGAATTGAGCTCAGATGATGATTCTCTGACTCAAACTACCCCCCATGACATTATAGTTGAACTATCTATCAATCAATCAAATGACCGAATGAAGAAGCGATGTTTTAATGAACTTGTGAGACATTCCAAGAGCGAAAAGAAGAGGCTTAGATGGATTGAAAAGCTTGTCACTAAACAACAAAGAATGAAGCTATTGAGCAAACACCTTCTAACATGGAAATCAATCAAAATTGGCAGAGCTACGAGCAACAAATTTCGCAGATCTTTTGTAGAATGGAAGCGGCTCATGCTGTTGCGCAGGGAACAGCTGTCCAAGGTAGACAGAAGATTGCGGCGAAAAGTTTGCCGTCGCGTGATTGCAGGAATGATTCAACGCAAAGAAATGTCATTGTTGGCAATTGAGAGAGCAGAAGACAGATTTGCGTGGAAATGCAAGGCAAAGGTAGCTCAATCTTGGCGAGCGATGATACGCAAGAACAAAGAAGCAGAACAATGCCGCAGATCTCGAGTGATGCGACGATATTTCGCTGCGTGGTCCTCGTTGTTAAGAGAGGGCGGTCCATCCGACTGCGATCCTGAACAAGCACCACCAGATGGAGAGAGCCAGCAGGTCAGCGTAATTCAGACAACAACCGCAACAGAGGATGATACACTGCTGCAACCATTGAGGAAGTCTCGAAGAAGGCTACCACGGAGTTGTTCAACGCCAAAGATAATGACCCATGAAGAGCGGATGCAACGGAAAGAGGTTTCTCGTTTTCGGCTTGAACAGGCGGTTATTGCAAAGAAAAAGTTACTCGATGCAGAACGTCACAGCCAGGAACAACGGGAACTACGCGTTCACAACGAGTTTTTACGGAAGAAGGCACAAGAGAAGGAAGAAAAGGAGCGGAACGCAAAGGCAAGTCGGTTGGCAGTTCTACATTACAGATTCTCTTTGCAGAAACGCTTCTTTTTTCAGTGGACAAGAATATTTGGCATCAATGGATGGAATGAGCGAAAGGCCGTTACATTTTTACGTGATGTAACGTACGAGAAGTGTTTTTCTATTTGGCATCAGTTCTCCAAGAAGAAGCCTCTTCGTTTCGAGAAGAGGCACCACCTCGCAGTTGACTTTCGTCAGACGAACTTGTTGGCAAAAGCATTCGCCTCTCTGGAGGAAAGCGTTAAGTACTCTCATCATTTGCATGATGAAGCAACGTCGCAACTCTCAACT
Source organism: Skeletonema potamos (assembly GCA_036940105.1). NCBI lineage: Eukaryota > Bacillariophyta > Thalassiosirophyceae > Thalassiosirales > Thalassiosiraceae > Skeletonema > Skeletonema potamos. The sequence goes on from JALLBJ010000114.1 coordinate 10,974, forward strand.
TTGCGTAAACGAGCAATCTTGAGAGAGTGGCAACGCGAGACCCTGGTGCATGTCAAGGAGAGAGAGTCAAACGAGATCGAGGCGACACGAGCGTACCAAACAGTCGTCCTCCGGCGAGCTGCATATGGCTGGAAGGCTGGTGTTGACATGTCTAGGGAAGAAAGACGCATAGAAAAGGTAGTAGATGAAAAGTATGCTGCAATGATGGAGTGGCTAGAAGCATCTAGGAATGATAATGATCCCAACTAAACTTTGTTATGTATGACTCCTCTGCGGTAGATTTCCTGCTAGATGCAACAGAAACAGTTGCAACTCTACCAGATGCAACGGAAGAAGTTGCAGTCCAAACACTCATTTAACTTCAACATCCTTGATTCTTCCCAACTCTGAAATGATGTTCATCTCACGCAATGTTCGTGTAGATATGTATTTCAACTCTTCAGCTGCGTTTGTAGAATCATCTTCTGACACCATTTCAACGACACGACATATTGCTACATCGTGGCTACCACAATCAATCAACTCACCAACTAATTCAAGTTTCAGATAGTACACACAATGAGGCAAAACTTGAGGCCAGCCGGAAGTATCGCTTGTTTCTTCAGTACAATCCAGTGACTGCCAAGGAAAACCTAATTTTTCACACATTGCTTGCTTATCAACATCTCTGCCAGAACTGCCACCAAGAACCCGTATTAATTTGCCTGGTGCTTCTTCTCCCTTGACATGTTCTGGTCGAAGTAATTGCAATATCCCTCTCTTTTCCTTTGCAAAATTTTCATGGCTGAGAGTTCCCTTGTATAGACTGATTGACCACATTCGATGCGGTTTGATAGCAACTGGAGACGCGTAAGTTAGAATGTTCATCGTGCTGGAAGAGGCATCACCACCAGCGGTGGTTGAAAGAGAGAACGTCGGTACATCAATCAGTGGAGGGATTGTCGTTGCTTGGTAAGCTGATGCACAAAGGCAGAGCAGCGATGATAGAAAAAGAAAGTGCACCATCAACGTGGCCGGTTGGCCCGCCCACTGATAGGACAACTATTATGGTCGACCTACGCCGAAGTCTGTGGTTGTGACGGTGATGTGTCGGGAGTTTGTCGACATTTATAATGTCAATACCTTGGATCCTATTCTATCTACCACATAGATCCTTGACGATGATGAGTTCAGGACACATCATAATATTGCTGCCGTCGATAGTGTCGTTGTTATTTGCTGCAATATCGAGTAATGCTTGGTCGACAACACTGAACAATGGTCTATATCGACCAAGAAACTCGAAATTTCGCACATTTGCACACTTCCCAGATGAAAGATATCCCCGTGGCGAAGTGATTGGATCGACGGGAAAAATTGGTTCCTACATTCTCAATTCAATTAACTCTCCTTTCGTCGCTTCTATCGAATTGGGCAATCATCCATATCCTCAATGTCTACCTGCCGCTGCTACAACTCGAGGTGTTGTACCTGGTTGTCTCGGACCGGACGGTACGCCAATATACGCTTGCATTCCATCATCGTCGATCCCAAGCGTTTGGGAAGCAACGGTGCCTCATCGTCGGAAAGACTTAGTGTTTCTCTCTAACTGTATCCCATCGCGACATTTGAACTTTGATTCCAGTGATTTAACAATCTGCATTATTCATTTTGGTGTCAGTGCCGACAAGAATTCTTCATTGGCGCTCCCGATATTGAATACATCACCACTGTCTCCAAACACGGTTGTTTATGGTAGACACGCTGCAACTCTTGCTGGAATATTGAAAGGAGATGGAATATCTGTTGAGATAACACCAAGTTCACAAGACATACAAACGGTGGCGGCCAAGAAGCTGGCGTGGTCAAGTATATTCTGGTTGCTCTGTCATGACAGCATTGAGCCCATGACTGTGAAGGAGGTGTGGGAGAGGAAATCACAGCAAATACATGACCTTGTAGATGAAATGATACCCGCACTGGAAAGGCTAGCTTCTGAATCTTGGGCGAAACAGACTGACACTGAACAATTCAAAACATTAATAGGATCAAAGTCAATAGGTACGGCGCAAGAAATAGTCGATTACTTGTATGCCTACTCCATGTCAATGAAAAATGGACAAATTATTCCTAGTAAGGAACTAGCGCTGAGTGAAATTCAAGAACGAAATGGAGTATTGCTGTCGCTAATGTCGCAGGCATCTAATACAGCCAACCTCCCTCAGCAGCTACAACTTGAAATGATCCGACGTGTTGCTGGCGAGGAATATCTTAAACGTTGTATGGATGCAGCTACGACCAATGATGGAGCTGGTTGCCCTGAGAGGGTATCTTGCAAAGCTTCAAATCTACAGTTCTTGCACCGTCCAACAAAGAAAGTCACGAACTTGACGAACAATTTGCCATCTGCGATTATTATAGGTGCTGGAATCATCGGCTCTTCTCTTGCTCATCATCTATCTCGCCGCGATGACTTCAAAGTCACTGTATTGGATAAATTCACAAATCTGCTACCAAAATCAGCAACAGCAGATCAAGACGATGGAATTTATCCTGGAGTTGCCACTTCGTCTTCTTTCGCTTGGTTAAATGCCAACGATAAATCTCCGTTGTCATATTTCCAACTCAATCAATTGGGAATGGAGATGTGGCATCGACATGATATGTTAAAAGAATATCCAATTTGGTGCGGAGCACTTTTGCGAAAAGCAAAGCAAGACGTTTGTGAGAAGAACTGTCGTTATGTTTGTGTCGGTCCATTGGATAGAGTTGATGCAAATCGCTTGGATCCTGGTATCAACCTGAAAGGCAACGCTTCATTCTATTTTTATCCCGAGGAAGGCTATTGTGAGCCAACAAAAGTTGTCAAAGGCTTGCGAGTGTCCGCACAACGCAACGGAGTGAACTTTATCGCTGGGGCTGAAATTGTGAGTTTGATTCGAAACGAGGATGGACAAGTTGCAGGTGTTGAGTACACAACAAGTGCCAACACAAACATTATACGAGCTACTGCTGACTTGGTGATAGTTGCCTCTGGGGCGAATTCGGCAAGTCCGGCGCTTGGAATAGGTTCGGAAAGATTACCACTTGCAAAACAACCAGGAGCGCTCACTTACGTCGACGGCGGCGGCTACTTGAATCACCCGCTTAAGCGTATTTTTGTAGATACTATCAATCAGGCACACATGTTACGTCGTCCAGATGGCACGCTTGTAATTGGAGGAGGGAAATTGATCGTTGGAGGAAGCGATTCCAAAGATAATTTACCCAACAACAAAGAAATCGATACATCATCAATAGAGGAAACTGATTTGAGTATTGGAAAGGAAATGATATCGGCTGCGATCAAATCAGTTACTGCAAATGATTTGGAATCATTTAAGAGAGCCTCTTCTTTTGATAGCAGCTTTCGAGTCACGAGAGCAAACCGCCCAATATCTGCAGACGGCCTCCCCGTTGTTGGCTATGTCGAGCAGGGACTTTATGTGGCTGTGACTCATTCTGGAATTACACTGGCACCTTTAATAGGCGAACTCGCGTCGTATGAGATCGAGGAGAGTTTGAATACACAATTTACCCAAGACACAATTAATCAAGGAAAATATGGCTTTCAAATACTTGAACCTTATCGTCCAACACGGTTCACATAGGATTAAGAGAAATAGTAGAACTGTTGATTGGTAGAGCATTAAAAAATAGTAGAAGAACTGCTGGTACGATTGTGAAAGAGTTCCCATGCATGCTAAAGAAGAAAGCGAATGATTTTTTCTCAAAGAAAGGAAAGAGTTCGGGAAATTGCGGGAAATAAAGGAGAGACACACATCTTCTGACGGTGTCGTACGATATTTTTTTTTGAACTCAAACATCATTCAGATCTGCGCCGGCCGTTGCAATATCACTCAACACAATGTAGCCAATACTCAATCTCTTCAAAGACGACGATAATATCTCATCCTTGACAAGCAAACAGAATAAATGACGACGGCAACGCCGAGAAGCCGAGATCGGGCGCCCTTATCTTCAGTTGACTTAAATGTCGTCGGCAGTTTGAGAAAGAAGAATACCAACACATCTCTATCACCAACAATTGGAAAGCAACAGAATCGATTCTTGACAAAGACTCCTGGCACCAAGAGGAAAAAGAGGCGGCAAAAGAAGGATCTCACTATTGAGTCAGCTCCTTGCAAACAAGAAAGCGGCGGCGTTGACTTTGCCATCTTTCATCCGGAGGAGGTGACAGAGGAAAACCTTGCAGCTCTCGCAGCGACGAATGCTTCATCAACAACACAACTACATGCAAACGCACCAAAGTATACATTTGGTAGCTCAGGAATATTGTACAGTTCGCAGCAATGGGAAGCAGAGCAAAGCACAGCCTTTAAATCCTGGCTCAATCATCTGTTCCGTCGCACTGCACCTGAATTTGTTGCGGCTGACGAAGAACAACGAGCTGTAGAGTTGAAAGCAGCAACTGCATTGTTCAACTCGCGAAGAATGACGGTTATTCGCTTTGCAATTGAGCGAGAGGTGACAGAAGGTCGCCTTGCAATCACACCGAGAGCTGGGCGCAACATATTGGATGAAGTGTATGTTCAAGAGCAGCTCTCGGCTTTGCTATTGTCGTATACTCCGAGATGGCTTCAGCTGGGGTTAGATGTAGTGCTGGCACATTACGGAGATGAGAAATTCCAGCAGCTTCATGACATGACGAAGGAAACACTAACGAAAGTCATTCTGGAGCAAGTTCTCTCGAAGCCGTCAGCAATTCAAAAGTATACGGCTGGTAAAGTCAAGACGGCTTCAGGTTATTTCGAGCAAATGCTTAAAGTCGAGATTCAGCAACACACACTTTCCATACTGTTGATGTTGGTATTCTTCCTCGACGAGGCAAAGATAAGACAATTGCTCGGCGGAGACCCCTGTTTATTTGAGAAAACATCGCACGTAAAGTCGTCCCACGACATGCTCATTTCATTGTGCCAAGATTGCTTTTCAAAGCAACGAAGCATTCTCAATCATTTGGAGTATGAAGGGATATCAGTTTCGCATGTCCAGCTACCGCTTGATGAATACGACTTTTGTGTGAGGAACTTTGCAGTAGATTTGAAGGATGGGGTTTGTCTCGCAAAAATGGTGGACATTGTAACGAATGGATGCAACATACTTTGTTCTCTGCGGCTTCCAGCAGACTCAAGGAAGAATAAAATGTACAATGTTCGCTTGGCACTAGCGGCATTGAGAGAGCTGGGCGTTCCGAACATTTCTGACATTACCCCCGCACACATTGTTGATGCTCACCAGCCTAGGATCATTCAGCTGGTTTGGTCTACTATATTGTACTTCGAGCTTCCAGAGTTTGGACAAGAAATCATCCAGTACAAAGCATCGCGTTTAATTCAAGGACAGGTGAGGAAGTTTCTTGCAATGAGACCATATCATATTGCATTACGAGGTTGCGTATCATTACAATCGTTATTTCGTGGGGTTCGACTGCGGATGAGAGTAATTGAAATGAATGTTGCTGCGAGAGAAATTCAGAAGATATGGAGAGGCTATGATGCCAAGCTTCGATATGGTTTCGACTTGTTAGGCATTTTAACGGTGCAGAGTGTAGTGAGACGCTTCATTGCACGTAAAAGAGTTACTTTGTTGTCCAAGAGAAGAAACGCTTCGATCCAAATACAAAAGATTTGGAGAGGATACGACCAAAAGCTTCAGTACGGATTTGTGTTGATGGACATCATTACAACCCAGAGTGTATTTCGTCGGTTCCTGGTTGTCAGAAGAGCAAATGCTCGTCTAAACGGTGCACTAAGAATACAAAGCGCGGCAAGAGTATGGAAGGCAAAGAGGATGGTTGCAAGACGCCAAAATGCAACTGTCTCAATTCAGTCTTTTATGCGCGAAAATGTTGCTTGTCGAATAAGGAGGCCCGTCGAAACTATGGACCAGAATGAATCACCTCTCCCTCCAACTGATAAAAGCTTTGACGAGGGTGAAATTATATGTTATTCTACCAACCAGTTACGGCGAAGGGATGGCAAGGTCTCACTGATTCGTCAGACAGAGCAAGAGTCTGAATGCTTTATCGATGAGCAAATCTGCGAGAGTTTCGCAGAGGGAGAAGATGTCGTATCAATGACCGCGCGCTTTAGTTCCATGTCAGAAGATTTGGATTTTGCGTCCGAGGTTGAACAAGAGGTGGCATCGGTTGTCATTCAAATGCATTGGCGACGATACTTCTCGTCAACAATTTATATGAGGACAAAGAAGGCTGTCATTACATGCCAATGTATCTGCCGTAGATGGATCGCTTTGAACAAGACCAAGCTAGCTAGAGCAAAGGAGGAGCGTGCGTCAATGAAGATTGCATCGTTTTGCAGAAGCTACTTCGCTCGAATCAAGTATATAAAAACTTTGGGAGCCGCGTCTACAATCCAAAAGATCGTCAGAGGGTATATTGCGAAGAAATTGGTGGACGAAATGAGATGTTTCCAAATCTTTCTGATATGGGAGGACAGTGCGACGAAGATCCAGGCTCAATTTCGTCGCCATAATTGCAAGTCACTGTACAACACTGTTCTCACTGGAGTCGTGTCGTTGCAAGCAAGAATTCGAAGCATTCGTGCTATGAAGGCAGTCAATGACATGATGAACGCAAGAGCACAAGCCGCAACGCTGATTCAGAAAACTTACAGGTCATTTTACGCTTCATCCGCTTTTCTCGCACATAAGAAGGCAGCGCCAATCATCCAGTCAGCTTTCAGGAGTCATATCCTTGTGTTGAAATATCGTTCAGTGAAAAAGGCTTCAGTTCTTGTTCAGGCCAAGTTTAGATCAAAGCAGGTTAGAGAGTCGTTTCTACTTCATCTCAAATGCGTAAATGTCTTGCAGAGGACTGGACGAAAGTTCTTGGCTGAAAGGAAGACGAAACAACTGGCAGCAATAAATATCCAACGTATGTGGCGAGGTTATTCTGCAAATGTTGATTTCATGTTGTCGGTTTTGGCGACAATCAAAATTCAGGCGTTTACAAGGATGCGCTCAGCTCTCAAAGTATACTCAAATACTCTCGACGGCATCATCCTCACACAGGCTTGTTTCAGGAGCAAATTAGCAAGAAAAAACATTTCATCTCAGCAGTTTAGCATTATTATCTTGCAAAAAGTAGGACGTGGGTTTTTAGCAAGATTGTACATGAAAAAACAGCTTGCTGCGATTGCCGTTATCCAACATGCTGCCAGAGATATGATAGCTTGCTCGCGTGAAGAAGTCCGTAGCTGTATCATCATTCAAAAAGCAGGACGTGGATTTTTGGCAAGGATGTACAGGAAGGATCAGCGTGCTGCTGCTGTCATTATTCAACGTGTGATACGAACGATGATTACCCGCTCGCGAAACAAGATCAAAACGTATGCAGCGACCGAAATCCAGCGCGTTTGGAGAGGCTTCAGCGCTCACATTGACTATATGATACAGGTGATGGCAGCTTTGAAAATCCAGTGTACATATAGAGAAGTAAGAGCAAGGAGAGCGCTCTTTGTACTCTCATCTCAACGAAAGAGCACTGTCATATTGCAAAAAGTAGGACGTGGATTTTTAGCAAGGACGCATAAGAAAAAGCAGCTTGCTGCTATTGCCGTTATCCAACATGCTGTCAGAGATATGATAGCTCGTTTGCACGATAATTTGGTTAGAAAATTTGCAGCGGTTGAGATTCAACGCATTTGGAGAGGCTTCAGCACTCACGTTGACTACATGCTGAAGGTGATGGCAGCTATCCGAATTCAAGTCAGCGTGCGTTTCTTTCTCATGAAGAGGAGATTTCACCGCACGGCAAGTGCAAGCCTCGAATCAATTCAAAAGAATGACTTGGTTGACAACAGTGCTGTCAAAGAATCAGGCGAGGCAAAACCTCACATCTACCATGGTCAGAGACGTCTTGAGTTGTTCCCCAGAATTCTAGTTGAGTTTCCAGAGATGAACATGGATCCACCACCAAGAGTCATCGACGTATGCATCAAGCGGGAAGTCAACAATCTTTCTGCAATCCCCAAAATTATCTCGGCCGCGTCATACGTCTCACCTCCCAAAAAGATACACGTCAGAAGTCTCTCAAAGTATGAACAGCATACCGCCAAGGCAATCAAGGTATTGCGAAGGAGTGCACTCTTTTTAGAAGTAATGGAGGCCGTATCAACACTGGAAAAGACAACATGCAAATCAATCGATAGTTGCAAGCTACTTCTCAAAGCACGCGCTCAGGATAATCTTCTGTCTCTCCTTAGCAGCTGCAATCGCAGCTCTCCTCATCTTGGGTTAGTGTGTGTCATCCTGAAAATCTTAACGAATATCTCGCTTCATCAAGATTCATTATCTTTGTTGGTGACAAGAGAGTCCTCTGCTATTATTACGGATGTGGTTCAAATGTTCCGTGACAAGGCTGATATCTTTACACTGTCAACTTCTTTGTTGGAATCTTTTGTACGGTATGATAACATCATTTTATCAGATGATTACTCGTCGCGTGAATACCTGAAAGTTTTGCGAGAAATTTTAGATCTCACCAAATGGCGAGCATCTGCGAGATCCTGTCCTGAATTTGACAAAGGTATTTCATGTCTCGAGAATGTGATACGCTTTATTGAAGGTGGTAGAATGATAGAATCGGACACGTAGAGAGAGTTTCCATAACATAATACGTACTTACGCAGTAGTTTGCCGTAAAGTCGATTTTTCCGCTTCGGATTTTCTTTTTCTCCGGTATCCCTCTGAGATGCCGTCTCTTTCCTCTCCTCTCCGTGCCTCTCAGACAACTAACAACTATGTTGTGAGAGCAGTGCACCTCCTTAGTGCACTTTGGTGCACACAAGAAGCATCCATCCAAGTAGACCGTACGGACCCTACCTCTGCTACAACACTCTTCCCTTAGCAACGTGATGATGAGCGCAACTAATAGAACCAGAGCTACTACACAATTCAAAATACCGCGGAATATGGGTAAATTAACAGTAATCGGGGCGCTTTCGGCAGTTGGAAGAACATTTGCTGCCGATGCGCAAACCACCACAGCTCAAAGAGTAGAACTCCAGCTTTGGAACAAGCTACAGAGAACAGAAGAGCAGCATGGCGTTGACTTTGAATCCGATTTTGGGCGAAATCTTCGAGGCAAGAGTGTACGCGTGTTCAACGCAAAAACCTCCGTAGAGAACGATCAAGCAACTGGTACAGCTCCCCGTCGTCAGCCAGTATTTGCCAATGATCAAGATCACGAGGGCGTGCCTTTGAAAAAGACCGGAATCGCTTCCAGTGACATAAATTCACACTTGTTGGCATCGCATGGCTTTCAATCTCCGTTTTACCCAAACACAATTACTCACACTTGTGTGAACGATAACTTGTACCCACACGCTTACCTCTATGATGTCGGGTATTACTTCTCTCACTCAGCTATAGATTGCTGTAAGAATCACTTCTCCCAAAGTCTAGATCACTGTACCAAGGCGTTCATGTATGAGGAGCATCATGTTGGTGAGCAGTCGTCGACTTCACTTCAGTTGATGAAGAGCACAGTAACTGGAGTGATTCCTGTTGGGAAGAAGAAGCCAATAATGAATCATTACACTGAATTAGAAGCTAAGTCATCACAAGAGTCTCCATCTTGGTATGCAGGTGGAAAGTCAAGCAAACTCGCTAAGACCACTTCGTCGTGGGAATCAACGCCGTCGTCGTGGCAGAGTGGGGTGGCAACTTGGGACGAGCCACAGCCACCACCGCCTCCACCGCCTCCTAAAGAAGCAGCGTTGTGGCATGGTGCAAAGGGGAGTAAGAAAAGTAAGCATTGCAAATCAGCCAAGTCTGTGGAAATCGATGGTTGGTGGAGCAACGGTTCGGATACAAAGTCGGGCAAGTCAAAGAGTGAAAAGGGATGTGAGGACTATTTGCCGATTACGTTGTGGCCAACTTACTCTCCAACTGGGATGGAATATCCAACTAAACCTTCCCCACCCAAGATGCCAACGATGCTACCAAGGCCAACCATGATACCCTTTCCTACACATTCGCCTTCAAAAGGAGGAATGCCGAAATTGCCGACGATGATGCCGCGCCCGCCAGCTCGGCGTCCTACGCAACTTCCTACAGAAAGTCCAAATCTATCTCCTAATGTCCCAACAACTCCGAAACCAGCTGCGGATTTTCCCACATATGCTCCGACAGAAACATGGCCAACCTGGAATCCTACGTCTGTCTCTTCCGCAAACTTGCCGACGACACAGAGGCCTACTCCACCTTCGACACAGAGGCCTACTCCACCTTCGACACAGAGGCCTACTCCTCCTTCTTCACCGGGACCAACTGTTCCACCACTGGATTTGTTGGTTTGGGGATCATCTCTTTCTACCTCACAAACAGGTGGTAATATACTGACTCCGCTCAATACTGGTATTAAGGCTATCGATGCGTCGGCCGGAACGAGATATTCTATTATCATCTCTTCCGATGGCACTGCGTCTACAGCGGGGATGATTGAGTCAATGGCAAACTACGAAGGGCATTTAGGAATACGTCCTCAGGACTTGAAAGAAGGACAGAATCTTTTTCAATCTATCCCTTTGGTTTTTGACGAAACGGAAGGTGGGGTCACAAATGCTCCAAGGTTCATGAAGGCGTTTGCCGGTGTTGAGGACGAGGAAGGAAGCATACACTCAATGTTAATAGATTCCATGGGTAGTGTTTGGGCAACAGGAAGCAATAAAAAAGGTCAATTATGTCTTGGTGACGAGATCGATCGTTTGATTCCCGAGAGGATACCTCTTCCGAGAAAAATAGTAGACGTTGCTGTTGGCGGGGGGTTCACCATGTTGTTAGCTGATGATGGATTGGTATATGGATGCGGAACGAATGCATTGGGTCAGTTAGGACTAGGTCCAGAACTACAAGGTGTGAATCAGCCAATGAACATAGGACTTAGTTCACCAGCAAAAAGCATCAGCGCAGGGAAGGATCATTCCCTAATCACCACTGCCGACGGGTTCTACGTCATGGGAAGCAATGAGTTTGGCCAATTGTGTACAGATTCAAGTGGAGAGCCCTTGTTCGTACCTCGAGCACTTGAAATAGACGTGGACGCTGATGTCACTGAATTTGAGGCAATCAAGTCATCTACCTTTATTTTGTGGGGCGACGGATCTGTGAATGGATGTGGCAAGAATAACTTCGGCCAGCTCGGAGATGAATCTAACGAGGATACTTTCATCACGGTTGTAGGCACGAGCGACGTTGTAACTCTGCTAGGAGTTGGTCCTAGCGCTGAGTCAGTATTCTTTGTTTATAAGGACGGCACAGTATGGGGAACAGGCTTGAACGACAAAGGACAACTCGGTGTAGGTGACACAGTCAACAGGAATGTCCCAACTCTTGTCAAAACCGGTGACATCACAACAACGCTTCTGTCTGCAGCAGAAGACCATACTTTGGCACTGAGCGAAGGCGGATCTGATATGAGCAAGGCACCCTCACCTTCCTCCACGGCACCCTCACCTTCCTCCACTACGACGCCCCCCACATTTTCACCGGTGGAGATATCATCTGGACCAACCATTGCGGGAGCTGATTTTTTCTTTTGGGGTGATCCCAATTCAGTAGGGGAAGATGGCGATGGCATCAACGTCGAGCAGCCCATCAACCTTGGAGAAGGCGTAGCGTATGCAGCTTCAGGGTCACATTATACAATGCTCGTGTTGAAAGACGGCAGTGCTGTGAGTGGTGGTTTCATTAGTTCGATCAAAAATTACAAAGGCTACTTGGGTATCAACAAGAACGAAGTGAACCAAGGTTTAAATGAAATGAAGCCAGTTGATGGGGTGTATGATGGCGGTGAACTTGTTCCGGCTCCATTGTTTCACAAAGTATTCGCTGGTGTGGAAAATGCCGAAAAAACTGGAAACATTCATTCCATACTTCTTGACAGAAATGGACGAGCGTATGCGACAGGTTCAAACAACGCTGGCCAATTGTGTTTGGGCAATAATGTGGATCTTGCAATTCCTGAGAGAATACCCCTCGATAATCGAATTATTGATGTTGCTGTCGGGGGGGAACACACGTTGCTACTTGATGAGTTCGGAAGCGTGTACGGATGCGGAAGTAATCAACTTGGACAACTTGGACTCGGTACTGATATTGATTCAACATCCTCTCCAATGGCGGTCGCTGGTGTTAACGAGGTAGCGCATATATCAGCAGGTAAGGACCACTCCCTCTTCCAAGCTGTCGATGGTATCTATGTGACAGGAAGCAATAGATACGGTCAACTATGCAGCATAACAGATACATCAGAGATCTACACTCCTAGTAAGTTGGATCTTGACAACGGTATTGCTGAGAACATCAAGCAGTTCGATGCAATTTCTTCGTCCTCCTTCATACTTTACGCCGATGGATCTGCAAATGGATGTGGTAAGAATGACTTCGGCCAGCTTGGAGATGGATCCAATGAAGATGCACCAATCACTACAGTTGTGTTGGATGGTGCCGTGCGCATCCTGGGGGTTGGCCCAAGCGCTGAGAGTGCATTCTTTGTCACTGAAAACGAAGAAGTTTTTGGAACTGGACTCAATGACAAGGGCCAGCTTGGTGTTGGGGATAGACAAGACAGAAGCACTCCCACGAAAGTAGATTTGGGCAGCGAGGCAATTGTTTCGGTCTTCTCTGCAGCACGAGACCACACAGTTGCTTTGGTCTTAGGCGATAGCCCAGTGGTAACACCAACAAGAACGCCAGCAACCGTCGAGCCTACGTCATCAAACCTTGACACAAGCCCACCTACTTTGTCCACAAACACTGGCACGATTTCCCCAACAAACACAGGAGGAGGGATCCCTACATACGCTCCAAGTCCTGCTTCAAGTAGTGATTCTGCCCCCACCTACACACCATCTGGTGAGGGACAGCCTAATCAACCCACCGCTCAATTTATCAATGAGCTGTATTACTGGGGATCACTTCAATCAATCGGAGGCGAAGGTCAAAGTACTTCACCTGAGGAAGGGGGGAAATCAGTCGTAGATGTTTCAGCAGGTTCTCGTTACTCTATCGTTGTCCTTCCTGACGGAAAAGCTCAGTCAGCAGGGTACATTGACTCACTGGATGATTACCACGGACACCTCGGGCAAGGAGATGCCGTGACGCAAGGGCAAAATAGTTTCACAACCATTACAAGCGTACTTAGTGAAGCCAATGACAGCATCAATGCTCCTTTCTTCACAAGAGCGTTTGCTGGCGCAGAACAATTCTCTTCGCCCGGATCAATGCATACAATTCTTTTGGATAATGAAGGTAACGTGTATGCAACCGGATCGAATAACAAAGGGCAGCTCTGTTTAGGAGACTTTGCTGATCGTTTCATTCCTCAACGAATTATGATTGATGAGGAAGTGTTAGGCGTATCAATTGGGAATGAACACACATTGCTTTTGTTGAATAACGGGGCAGTGATGGGGTGTGGGTCAAATGAATTTGGCCAGTTAGGGCTCGGAGAAGATGTCGAAGTAGAAAACGCACCAACGAAGATTGATGTCGAAGGGACAGTCAATAGTATATCCTCAGGTCTTGCATTCTCATTGTTCAAGTCTTCTGCGGGACTTTTTGTTACCGGAAACAACTCTTACGGTCAGCTATGTTTTGACACGCAAGGAGATGATGTCTTTTCGCCCACTGCATTAAGCTTGGGAAATTCCATCACCGTTGACTTGCTTACTTCGTTTGAGGCAATACAGTCGTCGACATTTATTCTGTTCAAGGATGGAGGGGTAGCGGCTTGTGGGAGAAACAATTTCGGCCAGTTAGGAAATGGTTCCAATGAAGACGCATTTAGAACACTCGTTCCAATTCCTGACGGCACACCAATTCTGAGATTTGGTTTAGGTCCAAGTTCTTTGTCAGCATTCTTTGTGAATACAGCTGGCAGCATTTATGCAACGGGACTCAATGATAGAGGGCAGCTTGGTACTGGTGATACAACCGACAGAAATACTTTGACAGAGGTTAACACCAGTTCGATTGGTGCCAGTGTTGTTCCGCAACAAGTCTCAGCCTCAAACGACCATACTTTAACGAGGCTGCGTGAAGACACAGGCATAGGTAGATAGGTAGAAATTCACAATTACATTAAAATAATTTATTGTTGATATAGTTTGATTGCCAGTCGCATGGATGCTTTTTGCTCTGTAGCTCTCTTAGAGTCATCTCGAACTACATATATTATAATAATGATGGATGGAGTAGTCTTCGCAAAAGGTACCTATCCGTGAGTGTATCCAAAAACTCTGAGAAACAAAAAAACTAAAAAAATGTAAGAACCATTCATTTCAGGTTCATCGGTTTGCCTCTCTAGCCAATCGCATAACCACAATAAAAATCACCATGATCCCCATCACCCTCACTGTTATATTGGCTTATTTTACTACTCGCGGCATAACTGCTGCTGCTGCTGCGGCTGCAGTGGGCTCTTTTCCCGCCTTCGTGTGTCCGCATCATAAAATCAAATCGAAGCAATCAAAATTTCCAGTCCCTGAGCAGCCGTTACGTCGCTCAGTTTCTCTTTCATCCACAGTTGCAAAGGGCACCAACGGGCCCGCTCATCGACAGTACAATGTATTATATCAAAAAGTGCTCCGAGCACCTAACGATGCGACATCACAAATGTTTCTATTGAATTTGGTTTCGTATATACAAAATGTTTTCGAACTACCGAGTGATCTTCCGATGCCTTATGAAACAACAGTGCCAGAAAATGGATATGATATACTCTCCTCTGAAAGCAGAGCAGTATTGACAATTGACTCTCCGCTAAGTAGCAATCCATGTGACGCGTATTTGGAGGTTGAAGTGGTGGGTATTTTCCCAGATGATGCAGATATTGTGCCGACTATGGCTATGGTTGCTTTGAAGAAGAAGAAAAGTGATGTATCCTCTGGTGCTACACAAGGATTGTTTGCTGCATCAGAAAAGCGCATAGTTCAGTCACTTGATAGAGGATTGCAAGATTTGGAAGAGGGACGAGTATTTGTCCCCGAGATGGCAGAGGATCAAACGATTGATTTTAGTGCAACTGAAGATGATGGAGTAGATGAATCAATAAAAAGGATTGGATACCGAAATTCTGTCGATGCAGCCTCAGCTAACGGCATGAAAAAAGAAAGCAAAAAGAACAATAAGGCTACCAAGATTGAAAGAGACGGACTGGGCAATGTAATAATTGATTCTCCAGCTGCGAAGAGCAAACCGAAGAGGGAACAATCAATGAAAGTGCCAATTGAAATGATGAAGAAAGTTTCAACGCCAAATAACTCGCCTTCGAATCCAAAATCACAGATATCAAGGGATAATGAAGATTATGCCATTAAGATGGCAAGACAGCAAGCTGAAGCACTGATGACAACTGTGAAGATTGGCAAGAAGACATCTTCTAGCGAAGGGACCATAGCAATATCAGGTGGAGATGGTGATTTTGCTATTGTAGCTGCAAAAAAAGCAGCTGAAAGTATGAAGCGCAAACTTCATGTAGAGAAAGGCAGCAAAGCAAAGAATGTCAACAACAATGCAAACAAGGCAAAACAGGACGTCTCAACGCTGAAGAAGGCAACACGGCAAGAATCTCTACAGGCAAAAGTTCAAGATTTATCCAATGATGAAATGTTCATGAAGATACAAAAACTAGCCAATGAGTCAAAGAAGGCATCATGGAACCGTACTATAGCAAATAAGAAGCAGCAGAAATCTAAATCATCTTCGAAGCCGGTGAAAACAAACGAAAAGACAGATGACGAAATACGGAATGATATCAAGAAGATTGCTCAACAAAATGAACAAGTACAAGAGCTACTTCGATCAGCAACAGATATGATGCCCATGGAAAAGGAGGACGAAGAGGGATTATCGCCAGAAGATCTGTTAGCGGAGGTGCTCAAGTTTGGAGATGAAAAGGAGAAAGAGAGCAAACCTGGATTTGGCTTTGTCGAGGGTGCTTTTTACAAGGCAAAAGATTTGTTGAGAAGTCAGGAGAGGGAAAATAGGTCTCAACCTGAATTGATGTATAAGGATGATAAGTTGAAACAGAAGGACGAAGAGGAAGAACTGAGGCGCATCTTTGCAGCTGGACAAACCGTGGCCGAAAACAAACTGTCTTTGCCAATATCAAGAGAATCCAATTTGGTGAAGCCGTCGATAACTGAAGAAGATATTGATGCGCTCATTGATTCCGACGAGACGGTTTCTCGGAATGCACGTGTGTTGGAAGATGAATTGGCGGAGTTGGAAGTGAGAATGAGTCGTTCACAAGGGGAAACTGGGTCAAACAAATTGTTTGATGTTTTCTCTGGACCGGAAACTTACAACCCCAACGTTGATCCCGAGACGGCAGTTAATTGGCCAGGTGCCAAAGAGGGAACACGTACCGATGTTCGCCTTGCCAATGCTCTATCAACTGCCCTAAAGCAGGCGAAGTTTGCTGCTGCTGTGTTATCAAAGTTGAGAGAAGAGGAGGGCAACAGTGATGAGGTCAAATACTTTGTTGGAGAAAAGGAGATATCGAAAGATAGAGTGAAACTTCTTCAAACATGCGTCAAAGAGGCTGTTAACGCAGGAATTATTGACGATCCTTTGATTATCATGGCGGAAAGATCAAGATTGCAAATGCTGCTTGACGAATTAACATCTCAACCGGAGGAACGTCTAGAAGAAATTGCAATGAATTACAAAGACCTGTTACTATCTGACAATTTGGTAGATCTCATGAAGGAAAGACTCCAAAACATGGCCGCACGAGACTTGGAGGCTCGAAGGCGAGGGGAAGAGGATACATTTACAGCAGTTCATTCGAGGGAACGTGACATATTAATTAATCTTGCCAAGATAGGTCAAGGATTAGTAAAAGATGCACAGGCATTAGGGGCGGAGTTAGAGGTTTCAATGTTGGAGATTATCCGGTCTATTTGTGAAGTGGCAATGGACCCATCCCACAAGACTGAGGAGGACACTGCAGTGGCATTAAAGGACGCAGTAAGGGATATGAGACCGCTCTTAGATGATGCCTTTGTGGCTTATCTCAAATATGCCATTGCTGAAGAACAAGGAAGACTTGCAAGAGAGGGCGTCTTGGATGACCCCGAACATAATCGATGGCTGTTTGTACTTCAAATTGTTCAGGAGGGTGTGTATGCTGAATTATCTCACGGTGTGAAACGATATGTTGATCACATTTGGTACGTTCTTCGGATGAAATCAAAGTCAGAGAGGAAGGAGCTTCTCAAAAAGTTGATCGATGTAATGCCCACGATGGACGTGCGTCCATTTGTCAAGGTGGTAAATAATATCGTTTCAAGCCTCGGGCAAACGGTGAAGGGTGACTTTGTTGATGGGGTAGTTTTAGGCGAAATGAGCAACCAGCTGCTGCAATTAAGCAGAGATGTTGACGAACTATTACCACCAGAAAGAATAAAAGAACTGAGTAAGGATGCGGATGCATGGGCAGCTGTTCAGAGGCAGCGGTTGCTTGAGCGTCGGAATATGACTCGGCAGAGGCTTGAGGCTGCAAGAAAAACAGGCGACATTGACCCTGAAAATTATATCAAAAAGCCAGGTGCAGAGGCAGAACGATTTGACTAGAGACCATGGAAATGAAAACAAATATGTGAAAGTAATTTTCTAAAAAGCAATTGCTGCTGTAAGCTTTTATGTCTCTTCCAAAAAATAACATCAACGCTCATATTAAAAACACAATTCTAGTTGTACATGTGCACTTAATCATTTATACCTTTTGATCCTAGTCCGACGACAGTATCAATTTTTCTTTGGGTGTAGGCGCGGGATCATTGCTAAAGTAAGGATGATTCAAGCACTGAGAAGCCGTAAACCTTCGGTTAGGATCCAACACAAGCATTGATCTAAGCAAACTGATACAATCATGAGGCGCCGCCGAAAATATCTCATCGACTGGTATCGGTGGACAGTTATCCCATTCAAGTCCGCGTGTACAAAGTGGTAATGTGTTGTGATCTGGCCAATTGGATTCTGTGGGTGTTCCAAACACTTGGAATATTTTGTCAAGTTGTGAGATGTCAGTTTGGTTGCCCTGTAAGAATGGTCGACGCAACAATAATTCGGCAAAGATGCAGCCAACACTCCAAATATCTGCAGCAGATGAATATTCTGTTGCACCCAAAAGTAGTTCTGGGGGTTTGTACCACAGTGTGATGGCTTGTGGAGATAGTCTCGTTTTCGGAGTGCCATACATCCGAGCTAGTCCAAAGTCCGCCAATTTCATCGTGCCATCCTTCAAGAAGAGACAGTTATCCGGCTTAAGATCACGATGCAATATCCATCGATCATGACACGCCTCAATGGCTCGTAGCAGTGATAGCAAATGTTGTTTTGTGTCCGCCAACGAGATGGAAATAGCACGATTCTTCAATATCTTTTCCAGATCTGTATCAGCAACTTCGTAAACCAAACAAACTGCCATATCTGGGGTAGTAAAGACATCCACTAATTCAATAATATTCTCATGTTTAAATTCACGTAGCAATTTGATCTCTCGTATGGCTGTAAAGTTGATCCCCTCCTCGCTTCGTTCAGATTTGATTTTCTTGATGGCCACGAGGCGTCCTGTGGCTTTTTGTTTGGCCATCTTGACCACTCCCCATGTTCCTGCGCCGAGGTCTTTGATTTCGTCGTAGTGGTCCATTGTCGGATAAAGCAACTGATGGCAAAAGGTCGTCTCTATGGAGGATCTGATCGTCTGCTATTATGTATCTTCTAATATGGGTTGAATTTGTGTCGATGATGTGTGTCGGGAGTTTGCCATTATTGATGATGTCAGTAAACAATGACACTAAAACAACACGAAACACAACACAACACACAACAAAGAAGATAAGAAAAAAAATGAAGATGGCCGCCGCCGCCGACGACGATGCTCCCCTAATCGACCCGGCTCTCTTGGCAAACCTAACCGAGGCAGAGCGTGCCGAGGCCCTAGCAGCCGCAGCGGCAGCACAGCGTGCCGAAAAGCGAGCCGAGGAGAGGCGACGTCTTCGTGAGCAGGCAGCTGCATCATCAGTTGCATCATCCACCAATAATGACGAAGAGGATGAGGAGGAACGATTGTTACGTGAGGCGGAGGAGCAACGGCGGAGACAGCGGGAACACGAACGAGCTATGGAACTAAAAAAGACGACAGCGATAGCTTCGTCGGCTGCTATAGGAATTAGTGGAGCAAGTGGCAGTGGTTTAACATTTGTGAGCAAAAAGAAGCGAGGGGCGGGACAGATTCCAAACCAATTATCAGAGATTGCTGATGCTGCTGCTTCAAATAGCGCTAACAATAGGACTTCGATTTCTCAACCACCTTCCAGAGGCAATGGAGATACTTCACACAATACTCACAGCACCAGCAATGAAGAATCGCATTTGACTGCATCTCAATTAGCACAGATCAAGCGGGCATATTTGGGAAACGCCGCTCCTACCGAATCATCCTCCGCCATTGCATCGTCCAGCTATACATATGGTCAAGACGGGGGAACCTCGGAATTATCCGCTCGGCAACGAATAACACAGGAACGTAAAAAACGTAGAACGAAAAAGACAACGTTCAAATTTGAGTGGGATGCAGGGGAAGATACATTTGAAGATGATGATCCTTTGTATGGTGTGTCATCGTTAGCACAGAATGGCAACAACAACAGAAGAGCAACCAACACAAATCAACAAGACTTCGATGGGGGGATCCGATTCGGAAAGAAATCATCTTCAAACTACGATTCTGTAGCTACTGTACAAACAGTTGCGACCAAACCGCTCAAGAAAATGACGGCGAGGGATTGGAGGATCTTTTGTGAGAACTACAATATTTCTACGAAGGGAGGCAAGTCTCCGCCACCGATGCGATCATTTCGAGAGAATCCCATTGGCGTGCCACCAATTCATCCTCGAATTATTGATGCGATTGAAAACAATCTTCGTTATAAGGAGCCATCACCGATTCAGCGAATAGCGATTCCTGTTGGGATGCAACGGAGAGATCTCATCGGAATTGCTGAGACTGGGAGTGGAAAGACTGCTGCGTTTGGCATCCCATTATGTCATCATGTATTATCCTTTCCTCAATCAATATTGGATTCAGTGGCTGATGAGGGCCCGCTAGCTTTGGTTATGGCCCCCACGCGTGAATTGGCATTACAAATCAATGTTGAATTTGGTAAGTTGCTCAGTGGTCAGAGGGATGTAAAAAGTTTGGCTGTAGTTGGAGGTCAAAGCATTACGGAACAGGCAACCAAATTGAGAAATGGAGTGCACATCGTCGTGGGTACCCCGGGTAGGATCAATGACTGTGTGGAAATGGCTTACTTGGTGTTGAACCAGTGTTCGTATATAGTGCTTGACGAGTGTGATCGTTGTTTGGACTTAGGATTTGCTCCCCAGATTGAACAAATTTTGGATGCCATGGGCGGGAAATTGAAAAGTGAGAACGAGGAAGAGGCATATGAACAGGAGAGGCTAGATTTGGAATCTTTGGGCAAGGGTGTCCCAACTCATCGTTTGACGGCTATGTTTAGTGCCACTATGCCAAGTGAGGTTGAACGAATAGCCAAACGATACTTACGACATCCTGTGATAGTCTCTATCGGTGATCAAGACTCCGGGAAAAACGCGCGTATCACCCAACGTATTATTTACCTCTCCTCTCCGAATCAAAAGGAGAGCACTCTTAAAGACATATTGCGGCGTTCTCGTCCAAATGAAAAGATTATTGTGTTTGTCAACGAAAAGAAACACTCCGAGGGAGTTGGACGGATGGTTGAAAGTTCCGGCAGAAGATGCGTCGTCCTTCACGGAGGGAAGACGCAAGAAGAACGTGAGAAGAACCTTGCCATCTTTCGTCAAGGAGGTGTTGTGATGGTTGCAACAGACGTAGCTGGGCGTGGATTGGATATTCCTGATGTGCAACAGGTCATTAACTTCGATTTGCCAACTAGGTCGATTGATAACTATTGTCATCGAATCGGACGTACTGGTCGTGCAGGCAAGGAAGGTTTGGCAACCAGTTTCATCACTGATGAAGACGAGGGCATCATGGCTCCTTTGACACAATACCTGAAAAGCACTGGAAGTGCCATTCCTGATAGACTTGCGAGGCATCCCGCTGCTACGTCTAGCGTTCATGGAGAGTACATTAGATAGATTATTTTTATTTTATTATTGGCAACGCGTCACACATCAATTAAATTTCACTTTCACCAAAATCTAGAGCTTATCTGCGCCAATCAACTTAACGCATGATGCGTTTGGCAGATGTATTCTGTCAACCAATGTTAGCTTTCCATTAATCTCATTCCTCTCAAAAGAGGACACATCATGTGAATGCTGGTGTGCAACGAGTAGAAACTGCCCACATTCTGAAATGCAAAGACAGCGTGGAGTTCGGCCTTGTGTGGGGATTCTTTGTACCAGCTCGAGACCCTCTGCGACGACAGCATCGTCACGATATTTATCAACTCTGTACTTCAATTCAAAGACCGAGATGCTATCGTGT
This sequence comes from Skeletonema potamos, assembly GCA_036940105.1. Classification (NCBI taxonomy): domain Eukaryota; phylum Bacillariophyta; class Thalassiosirophyceae; order Thalassiosirales; family Thalassiosiraceae; genus Skeletonema; species Skeletonema potamos. The sequence goes on from JALLBJ010000114.1 coordinate 32,548, forward strand.
AATCTCGCAGCTGCGTATACATACTTTCCGTCCTCACTCCAGAGAGCATCACTAGCCCATCTTCCTCGATTGAATTGTGATTCTGTCCTATCAGATCCAGGCCAATTATGTGGAAGTAACGAAACAGGGATTCCGAGCCCTTCCAGGCAACCATCATGACTTCGTTTTCGAATCAGCCAGACTTCTCCTGTCATTTCTAAACTAACAATGGCAAGGTGATTATGCTTGGGGTTGAACATGAGGGATCGTGGCCCTGAACCCTGTGGAGCAGCAAGTCTTCCAATCTCTCTAATGCGTCCTGATGATGTGATGGAAAATTGAACAATAGCGTCTGAACCCAAGTCGGCAACACATATGTCTACTGGCGAATAAGGATCCAATGTAGATGCAATAGATGTAGAATGAGCGTGCGAGCACTGTTGCCTATTGAGATCTGCTTTGGACCCATCGCCAAACATGAACTTTGCTTCAGGCTTGAATGCTGTTTCAAAATCCGGGGCAGAGAAAATTGATAATACTCCTTCAACTTCACCATAATTACAAATAAAGAGTAGAGTAGTTGCTCTACTTTCACCATCGAAACCGATAACTCTTGTACTAGTGATGTGGCAGGGGTATTCACCCCCACTTTTCATTGGTGCTCCAGCTGGCTTTGCGTGGATTGTTACACCAACATCATCGCTTGATGCAGTTAACTTAAACGGCTGCCACTTCCCGTCCTCCAGCTCGGAGACCACGCAAACACCTACTCCTCCTTCATCAGTTTCTGCATCCTCCAAAATTGTCAAATAAGAAGGATTCGCTAACTCTTGGGCCGTGATAATTGGTGCTCCATCATTGAAAAAGCTTAGTCTCCCATCATAATCTACACCGATGGCAATTATCCCCTCGCCAATTTGTGTCCTGTCATGTGGCACACCTCCGAGAGATGATTCAAAGGGGTCAGCTTGTCCTTGTGATGTGTAGCAACCAACCAGTCCGACATATTTGTAATCGTTGAAACTCATTTCGTTAGGCGTTAGGACACTCTACACTCTCTACACTATTATCTACACCACCACTTTGTTTTCATCGTTGCTATCAAATTATTGTGTATTATACTTTTCTGTGGATCGGATGTGATCTTAATATCGTGACACCTTTATGTATCGTAGCACACTTTAACTTTTCTCCCGCCCTGTCACAAGCTCACCTCAAACGTGCAATTCGACCCAAAACACTACGATCCGTCCCGAATTCAACACCCTACTTATATTTATCACAACTAACATGTACAATGGCCAACGTTCACTAGGGTATCTAATGTTTTTCCTGGCCTTCGGCTTCAGGAAAATCACCATTTCGCCTTGATCCTGCAAGAAGGGGCGATCTGCGTATCTGGGAAAGAGAGGAGATGGTAGAGAGTAGGTACTTAGGTAGTCGGTAGTCTGTTAAGTTGCTAACTAGTCTCTAGTAAATCGGGTACAATCTATGCTAATAGAGGTGCCCCTCTGGAGAGTACCGAACAGGAACGATCGGAGTACCAGCCGGGCGGTGAGGGGGAAAGTCAATCCGAGACAACTACCATAGTGAACTTGAACCAATGCAATACTTCAAAGCACGACGGGGGAAAGGAGCGATGAAGCTGAAGCTGGATGGCGGGATGCGATCCCGAGTGGGGTGCTCGTGTGAGTTGAGTACCGCCATCAGGATGGGCATAGATATGACCTAATCGACTAGAGTGCTGCGCAATGGGGACAGAAGGAGGGCAGGAAATCAGAGACGTGATAGCCTTGCTATGCAGAATGGTTAATATATATGCCAAGCGAGAAGGGGTCCTTCAATCGGTTCTAAGTCTATGGTACTTGAGCTCCGCTGGAGGCAGCCTTGCGGTATGTAAGTGATTAGGTACTCGTCAAAAGGGTAGTAGACGTAGGTACCCCGAAAAGATCTGTGGAGCGGCAAGAAAGCTACGACGACTTCCCTGGCTACTGGCTACAATAGCTGTGACAGATCGGAGGATGAGAACCGAACCCACCTTGAGTTGGAGGATGACACGAGGTATCTTTTACGTTTTCTGTGTTGTGCAGGGAAAGTTGTATTAATGCATTTGATCATGTCGTACACTGACCTCTTCAAGCTACCAACGCAATGGCTAGAGCTAGGGTTGGACTATCCCATAGTCCTTGGACTCGTTCCAGCTGTGCTAATTCTTCGCTATGCAATCTCGCTATTGCTGTGTTCGCTAAGGACAACAAAAACATCGACTCAAAGAGCACAAAACACAAAAATTCTCCGCAAACAGATGACACCAATTGGCAAGTTTGCTCTGGCGTCTCAAACTGAAAGAAACCCATCTATCATTACATTCTTCATTGCACTCTCCAACAAACTCGGTCATCAACCGCTGGGATTCTCTGAGTTTGAAATACTTTGGAAGTCAAGAATAATGAGTGAGAAAAGACACGAGCGATTTGGTTGCTGTGTCAGCAGAGGATACTTTGAGAGACGACTTAACAATTCATTTCACGATTATGCTAGTGAACCTCCACATCCTGTTAATGTTCAAGAAACTAAAGAAAGGATAGTCGAATTTCTCACTAGGCCTATCGATGTGCATGACAAGTTGTGGCAAGTTGAGCTATCGCATGGGGAATTGGATTCCTCAGGAGCCATCCTGCACTCTGACGAATTGAAGAAAAAAGGCCATTCTGGTGAAACTTTGGCTTTGTTCCGAAACCACCATTGTCTCTGCGATGGTGTATCTCTAAGCGCAGCAGTGGCAGATCTATCAAATGAATCCAAGGAGTTGAGAGACAAGATGCTTTACAATGTAGAAGCTCACAAACAGCGCATCTTGAGAACTAGTTTCATAAGAAGAGCATTGTCCTTCTTCGTTAACACAATCACATACTATGTCTTTGGCTCAATCTTAGCCTTGACACTTCAAGCTTGGAATATGGTCGTATCATCAAATCCATTTGAACAGTTCATGGAGATGGGTTTAGTTACCGACCGCTCTGTCTCGTGGAAGTATCTTGCGTCAGTCGAGGATGCAAAACAGGTGACAAAGTCAATCAAGAAGGGTGCAAAGTTGAACGATCTCTTCGTGGCCTGTTTGACAGCCGCTATTGAACGACAATACGAGTGCATGAGTAGAGGCAAGTGTCATACCGATAACAAAAGGAAGGGCCCCACTGCTGTGAACTTGATCGTCACTAGTCATTTAAGAGGAGGAATCATCATGCCTGACGAATCGATTGGCAATAAAATCGGTGCCTTCGCTGTGACAACTCCTTTCAAGTTCAAGTCTGGTTCCTCGATCAATCGTTTGCGAACAATTAGCAAGGCTTTACAGCTGATGAAACGCACTCCAGCTCCCCAGATATCCTATCTTATCACGAGTTTCATTAGCAATTTCCTACCGAAATGCGTCGCTCAATATGCACTGGTCAAGGCCAATTGCCACTCTGTCGCTACTATCAGCAATGTGCACGGTTTTAACAACATAATACATTGGGCGGGGAATCCGGTAGAGATGGTTTGTGCGTTTCTGCCTCTTCCAACAGGGATTCCAATTGGGATCGTTATTACTTCGTACAATGGTAGGATTATCATGAGTGTTGACGCAAATGCGAATGTTGTTCCTGACGCCGATTCCTTTCTCCAGTGGATGGTTGAAGAATATGAAACGATCAAGAGCGAGGCTACTGGAGCAGAGAAATCTTAGAAGCTCTGATATTATCAACAACTGCTACTGAATTGTCTTCGTCGTCTTAAGATTACGAGCTCAAAGTCTGAGTTATTTCCATCTCTCGTCTTCATATTGAAATGGTCTCCTGCGATCCTGCGAACGAGTTCGAAAGGAATAGTTTCATCGGGCACTTGGATTCTCTCGCTGCCAGATCGAATGTGAGAGAGAATTACCGTGGAGTTTGGATTACTTTTCGATAAAAGTGTGTCAAGAGTGAGCCAAAGCGGAGCGTTGCAATTTTGTGTTCCATCGAAGAGTGATTGCAGAGATGATCCAATGATTATATCAAAGCCTTGTTGCACTTGTTTGCTAGTGTTGCCGCGTAATAAGTCAATTGTGGTTTTAACTTCCATCATTGAGCCCTTATCTCTGTAGTCTGCTTCGATTGCAACTATCATTTCTCCTACACCATTTTGATACGCGTTAGTGACAGTTAGGTCAAGAGCAGACTTGGAAATATCAGTTGCAATAACTGTATGCGCATTGGCGTAAAGACTCATCGTCTTGGAGAGTGAAATGGATGCGAAACCAACTCCAGAGCCCAACTCCAACCCAAATGGTTGCGTTACATTACTTATAGCGCCGAATATTTCTTCAGCTCCACATTTAACTGGATCAGATAGACACAATCCTAGAAGATAACCCGCTGGCCAGAGAACGCCACTCACATCGTAAAGTTGCAGCAGCCCATCCTGCTCAATTTCGATAACTGCGGTGCTTTTCTCAAGACGAATTTGCAGTTTTGGCTCTCTCAATGCCGGTAGAATTAGGTGATGATCTGTCCCTTCTACTAGCTCGCAGCAAAATTCATTGTCGATACATTTCGATGCCGACAAATCACGCCAGTGGGAACAACAAGCATTCCACTGTTCAATAAAATTCGAGCCATGAGTAGTCACAACACCATTGTTTGATACAAACGGCATAACATCTATTTCGACTGTTACTGCTTCTGAATGTTCACATTTTTTATCACTAAATGAAGGTTGTGTCGTAGTATCGGCATTCTTCTTGAGATTGTCAATGATTGTCAGAAGATAATCTTCCTTTTCGTATAACTTCGCCTTTGATGTTTTGTATGTCTCGACAATGATATCACTACCACCAGAGCAGCATTTCAAGAGTGATGAGAATTGTGGTGCAGAGATTTTATTGTATAGCATGAGCAAGCATTCGTTTCCTAGCAGCCGTGCCTTTGATGTTCGACCAGTTTGAACCAACTTGCGAATGACGGTTGTCACGTCGTCACTGTCATCAGCCACGCATATTTGACTAAGAAGTTGCAGTCGCCGAGAAGAAATGGAAGCAGTAGTATCTTTGTCGTCGCCTTTAATGATTGAGGAGGTATACGAAAGGGCAATGATCACAGACGACAACAGCCTCATGATATCGTATCAGCACCACCTATGATGGTATTTTTTTAACATCGATGGTATTTTTTTAACATATTGGATGTAATAATTTGCGAGACGGGATGGATGGGGAGGGCGGGGAGCGAGACAAAGGAGCCAAGAATAACGGAGAAGAAGGTGATACCTACCTATCTCTAGATAAGAATGGTATTTGTTCTCATAAATATGAATTATACGTTAACATTCAGATGTGGAAGTAACAGCATCTGGTTTGGAAACTGTTCCATTCAATGGATTTCCATCGTTGTGCTGAATAATGGATGATGAGGTTACACTCATAGGAGTAGGAGTGCCCTCATTGAGGAACTCTTCTCCCTCTCCTTCTTCGAACCACTTCAATCCGAGCATTTCCAGCTTTTGGACTTGGTCTTCTTTGAGTTGCCCTTTTGCTTGTGCAGCTCTTTGTCTATTGACCCATCTACCCAGGCTCAAGGGAGGATTAGTGTTTGTTTTGTAGTTTGGGGGCACTTCGCCATCCCAAACACCATCCGCACTCTGCTTCCGTCTCGCTTCCACGAATGCGCTAAGTCCATCATACATCGTTGTCCATGAAGTCGTCAATAAGACGGACCATTTCAGTCCAATTCTCTCAAGGTCCATTTGACGCTCTTTTTTAAGTTTCCCAGCCTGAAAGAGACTTCGTTGACGGTTGATCCAGCGGCCGAGATTCTTTTCTTCGTCGTCCGTACCATCCGCAGTTATATTGGTTTTGATTTTATAGTTGGTGGGTACGTTTCCATCCCAGGGTCGGCCGTCCTTTGTTTGCTCAGTCACATAAATTTGCAACTCCTGCAGCATCTCATGCCATGAGTTCGTAGTGAGCACACTCCACTTCAACCCAGTACTGACAAGCCTGATTTCTCGATCATCTTTCAGAGTACCTTTTGATTTAGCTGATCGCTGGTTATTGATCCACCGTCCTAACGCCTTGCCACACTTGGTTTTGTAGTTCGTTGGGACATTTCCGTCCCAAACCCATGTCTTCTTCTTCTCTTCTGACATATTCTTTGTCGCCTCTTGGCGAGTTTCTTCAATGAATTTCACAAGATAACTAAACATGTCATCCCATTTTTGCTGAGACTGCAACGTACTGGTTTTCGGCGTACTGGATGGAGTCCGTGCTTTCACGTATGAAGGGGGGGTCTTAGTCCTTGAGTAATGGTGAGGTGGCAGTGATGGATTGTACGGTGGAGGTGCACCTCTCTGGTTCGTTGCGCAAATAGGACCGGGGCCATACTTGGTGTATGGGGTGAATGTTGTGGGTGGTTTTCGTGGTGGCGCCTTCTTGACGGCGGAAGGGGCTCCCTGCGTTGGAGGTGTGTATCCAGCTGCTGCTCGTGCACGCTGCATGATGGCGTCCATTTCTTCTTTCGTTTTTGTTGACTTGGGAATAGGTACAAACGGAATCTTAATACTCGTAACGGGGAAAGGCACGGGTGCCTTCGAACTTGGAGTGCTGCTTGGTGGCACTGTTTTGGGTGGCACTGCAGACGGTGGGGCATGAGGCTTTCCAGGCATCCCTTTCGGCTGAAGCTGTGCATTTTTAATGTACATGGGAGTTGGCCCTACAACTGCTTTTGTTGTTGTTATCGATTGAGGTGTACGAGAAACTACCAATGATGGTTTTGTATTCGTATACTTCCTTGTATCTGCGGCAGCCTTTGTCGTGGGTGGAACAGATGGTTTAGTCCCTTTCGGCCCCGTAATCGCAGTCAAATCCAACCCTTCTATCGCAGCATTTGCAGCGTCCACTCCTGCGGCGATTGCTGCGAAGTCTACTACAATCGAAGGACTGCCCCCCGTTGAAGCTGAGTCCTTGCCCGCTTTCGATGATAGCTTTCCATATGTTGCCAAGTGTTTGTGATCTTTTGGCCCTGATAGAGATACGGAAGCATCCGATAGAGATGCCAAAGACAACGATGCGAGGGAATCAAATCTTGGCCTCCCTTTCGGCTGTCCACTTGAGTTCGATCCTCCACTGTTTGCGCGACTTCGTCGCTTTTCATCGACCGATTCTTCGCCTATTTCATTTGCAACCGCCATAATATCATCAATAAGGCCTGTGTCCCTGAGCGCTGAATAATGATCCATCCCCCCAGCACTTATATCCGACATACCACCCCAACTTTCTAGCCGATTGCGCCTTCCACTGTTCATCGCATTCAGGGATTCAGATAGAAGACGTTGAGCAGCCGAATCCAAAGTAAAATTTGTGTTTAATGTTGCGACTGATTGCGCTCGTGCTCTCCTCTCAGTTTCTTCATCAAACTTTGCTTTGGTTGCTGGAGGGTTACCACCATCCGCATTGCCAGAACTTGAGCGACGTCTTTTGCGTAAGATCCCGGTTGACTTAGAGCCAGACCCACGTGAGCCCAGCTTAGGTTCGTCACATAACGCCTGCAAATGGTCCATGACATTGGTGTTGTGTTCATTAGAATCAGACAAAGTCGGTATGCCACTTACTTCCACGTTGCTTCCGACTAAAAAGTCGACTGTATCACCTCTTGCTCGAGGCGATGCCATGTTTGAGAAGATTTCCAAAGTATTACTCCTAGGTCTTCTACCAATATTCTCAGAAAAGTCGCCACGTTCACGCCTATGCTCGGGGGACTTCAATAGAGCATTGTCTTCGGCTGCCACTGACACTAAGAAATCAAGTTTTGTGCTATTCAGGGAGCTCGCTGTGGAGTCGATAGTATTGCTGCGTGGCCTTCGAGAATTGTACATAGCAGATGCTCCACTAGGTGCACTAATGGGGTGCATTGCGAAAGATGCACCATAACCAGCAGCTGCGGCACTTGCAGCATCAAGGTCGTGACCCATATCTCCGGCAACTGCAGCTGTGAGGAAGTCTAACGTGTCAGATCGAGATCTACTACACAGCGGATCTTCCATTGAGTAGTCAAATGTATTGCTTCGTATTCTAAATTCATCTGAATCGTTGGCAGTGTCGTCATTATCTTCTGAATCTGCGTTATCATCAGTCTTATCTTCATCCGCGAATTGTAATGATCTCGTTTTATGTCTTTTTCTAAGAGGTCCCTCAGAGGTAGATCCAGACGATTGACTCGACGCTCTGGTGCGATTTGTCTTCTTTGGTGTCTTACCATGTGCAATATCTTTACTACCACGTTCTATCTTTCTTGGAGCACTGCTTGATGCAACGTTTACTGGGATCGGGTCCAATCCAATTCCATCCCCGCTATTATTCAAGAAATCAATTGTATCTCCACGAGATCGTGGAATGGGGCTACCAGTTGCATGGAACCCGCTACTATTCAAGAAGTCGATTGTATCAGATCGAGAGCGTGCAGTAGAGGGGCTGGCCGTTGTATTATTGCTTTCAACAATCGTCACTTGTTTGATTTGCGGAAGCACTATTGATGAGGTGGGGAGATCATTTGATTCAGCCATCGCTGCGCGAAAAGAATCAATTGTATTGCTTCGAGGCCTACCTGTAGCGGCCATATTCACATTTCCATCTTGGGCTGATTCCGTATCATTATTCTTGCCAAAGAGTGCTCGTGCTTTATGACGCTTCTTTGCAGGTCCTCTTGATAACAATCTTTCACCACCTTCGCCAGAGGCACCGGATATGGAAGATATTGTTGAGGAAACAGCTGAGGAAAGACTTCGTGTTCGGCTTCGAGTATGAGGTTTGTCTTGATTCGACGCACTAGATAGAGATTCCGATCTTTCTTGTTTAACAGGCCCAGGAATAGCATCGTCTAGCTTTGGCAACCCGTTTGCTCTGTTGGTATTTGTTGAGGGGTAGGGATTTTGGACATTTGTTGCATCGGGTGTAGAGTCGCTGCTTGCAACAACTGACGCATTATTTGTACTCTCTCCTGAAGCGATGGTGGCCTCTTCTGCCTTTACTATTTCTTCGGAATCGGTCTCAATTTTTATTGTTTTGTCGACTTCTTCTTCGTCGTCTACTTTTATTGTGACATCAGACTTTTTATGTTCTGCCAAAGCATTAACTGAAGGTTCGCCGCTGCTGGCTGCAGGTGCGTCGCCAGACACATCAGCTTCGCTGCATCCATCACAATTAGATTCCGCCCGTTGTTTTCTAGTCAGCATGTTTTTTCATTAATGTCGAGACTGTCCTTTCGGAGGATTAATATGATATGAGAATCGTGTTAATAAGTTTGATTTTATGTTGATGTCGATGCGTCGGGACATTAAGGCTACCGCTCAACATTTGCTGACCGTATCTTTTGCAATCGCGGACACCAGCACTGGAAGCAACTTTTGTTTGGTCAACTGCGTGCCATTGGCATCACTTTTGTATTGCGACGACAGAAAGAACAATGATCGGCACCTTTTTGTTGATGTTGACCCGATGAATTCAAATCACTGGATTTGGGGGATTTTGGTAAGAGGGCTAATAGTGGACAGACGGGATCGCTTCTTCCCCGCTTCTCTCAAAGCCAGCGAGCCGCAGGGGAAGGGCAGGAGAGGAAATGACAAGATGGTGCAGTAGAGACCTTACTATCTTGATATTCAGACTTCAGTATGGTAAATGGTTAAATATCAAATAAAATGTAGAGTTGTAGAGGGGAAAACTGTGTGACTCTTAAAGGTACAAACTTTGCTTTATGTTGTTTTACCAATATAATTAATATCCCCTTCAGAAGGCTTTTTTGTTTATGCCGTATCAATACTTGATGCATTTGCAGCGTTGATTGTCTTCTTAACAGCACCCGATTTCACATCTTCCTCGTGTGCCTTTCTCCTCTTCTCTGCCAGCCTCTCCGCATCAATTCTATCTCTGTGCAATCTGTACAAAAGTTCTGACCGGCTCTGTTGCATCTGTGCCACTCGTGCCTGCACATCTGCCTCAGTTATAAATTTGCCACTGCGGTCCATATATTCCTTGAATCCCATTAACGACAGCAGCATCGAGATCACTGCAAATTGGCCAAAGACTCTTGTGTGCATCAATTTCATTTGTAATTGAAGGTGTTGCTGACCTTCTCTTCCCTTAAAGATGTAAAATACAGTAGGGATCCCCACGGCAGCTAATATCTTGAACGGGTTCTCCTTTGATAAACGATCAAGATTAGTGTCCATGGAGCCAGCAACACATGTAATAACAAAAACAACATGTTTCATTGTTTCAATCTTACCTGCCAAAAGTTTGCCAGACGATGATGCACTCCCAAAGCACTCCCAGGGATAACACGAACGCCTGAGTTTACGACACTTTCACGAAACTTTTCTGCAATTTCTCTTTCCTTCTCCTCATTCTCCTGCATTGACAACGCCCCCGTATCCCTCATACCTGGCTGTGCCAGAATTTTTTGAGTTGACATCTTTTTAAGCTGCTGTTTATGGTCCTTCAGCATTTGTTGTTGATCCGCTGTGGACCATTCCGCCATTTCTCTGGAGTGCGATTTCTCCGCTGCCATTTCATGCATGCGATGAACGAGTTTGTTTTCAGCCGCCGCAGCAAAGGCAAACAGTGGAGGCATAATAGCTAGTGCAGTTCGACTCTGCCAATTGGTTGATTTGACAAACTTCGGACTGAAAGTCATTGCTGCGTAGACGGCGAGTGTGGATGGTATGGCCACGAGCCCTCCGCTGGCAAAGCCTTCTTTCATTGCCTCCCACACCGTTGCGTCGGCGTGTTCTCGAGGCGTGTAGGAGGCCATATTAATTTCAAATCTTAAGGTTGATAGCCAAAAAAGCGATATATCTGATTGTCAGCTCGATAATCAATAATTAGTTAATGAAGATGATGCCTCGGCTGCCAGTAATACTATGCCCATACAAGATTGGAGGATTTTGGATCGGGGGCTCCAACCCCCCTTTTATGCCCCTTCCCCCCCCTTTTTTGGCGGGTGCAAAATATCCCGCGGGCAAATATTTAGACGGGCGATTTGGTGGTCGCAACGGTCGCAACCCGGTCGCAACCCGGTCGCAAAAACGGGTGTTTTTTTTGCGACCGGTCGCAACCCGGTCGCAAAAACTTTCTTGTCCAACATATTTGGCGATTTTGGGCCGCGACCGGGGATCCACTATTTTTGCACCCGTGCAGCTTGCACGCCTGGCACCCAACTCCCTCAACGCATGTCACATCTCCAATAACCCCCACTAACCCCAGTNCACTTTTATGCAACTATCACTTCATTATCAACCAATTAAACTCTACTTATCTATTTTAATAATATATACGCGATGTTGGGTTGCTTCATTCTGTCAGAGATGCAGATTAATCTCCCCGATATCTATCTTGTTATCAGTAGCCCTGATGATGTGACGACAAGCGAAAATACAGCCTACACTGAAGAGGTGATCCGATGGTGGTGTTGCCCATTAAATACAACTCTACCCACATCATTCATTGTGGAAGGTCATAAGCTTTCGTTCGATTTTTGCTGCTTCCTGTTTGCACTGAGCTTGCTCCATGACATGCAGAAATGCTTCTCCTGCTGGAGAAGCTCCGTATCTCGAAATCATGTACTCCATTCTTGCATCACAGGTCACTGGTTTTCTCCCACCAACCCAATGACAACTGCCACAGTAGGTGCTGTTCTTCCTTAATTGCTCCTTCTCAAGCATGATTTCATTTACTTCGGAGTTATCACCTTTTTCCATTCTTCGGTGGTCAATTCTTGGACGAAGGCGCGGAGATTTTGATCGAGAAGTTGTTGTTGTGGTATATCAATGATTCTGTTGCTGTTGTGATGATCTTGCACTGAATTACGGGCAAGAGGCTACAATTTGAGCAGCGATAGAATAGTGTAACATTGTGATAATGAGGTTGTGATAATAAGGATCCTCTCAACCCTAGTACACCTACGGGTTTGACAAAAGGAACTGGGAAGCACCTTCCGGATGAATATTGTTGTAGGCGTTTTGGGGGGATAAAAATGACAGACGCTATTCATTTGGGAACAGAATGACCAGTGACAGTGCGATGAATAATGTTCACGTGATATTTCCAGCAGCAGATATTGTAAAGTATTCTTCACAGACCATAACCAAGGAGGGAATGCACACTTCCCCTCAATCAGGACTAATTGTCTCATACAGTGTAGGCAATTGGACCCCATAGAACACAAGAAAAATAGAACTATCTACCTCCGCATAAGTGCAGTTGTGAGTTGCCGTTCAGAAGACGACATGAAGCAGGGTTATGCAGTAGATGCTCATTCTACAAGCCCTGGTGTATCCATCACACTTCATCTTAGTCATCCACTACCCCCTCCACCGTGTCTCGGCCGCCAACATTAACTCTTCACTGATATATATCTCGGTGGAAATTATTGTGCCCGATAAAAAGAACCGAGCGGCGACAATCGAAATCAGTATGCGAGCAATCCCCAACTAAAGGAAAAGTGACGCCAAATCTCATGCCCACGTGTATGAAGTATCACCTCGAGATGACGAGGAGGCGAGATGAAGGTTGATGGTGGACGTAATCACGACAATATAAGACAGCGGAGGACGGCCGATCACGATGGCGGCCGAAGCCGTGTGAAGAGTCACACCACGCAGCCCGACACACACCACCAGGGCCCAAACCAACGGTCAATCAGCAATGAGTTTTCTGGGATCAGGTTGGGAGCGCAAAAAGTGTAAAATACGGCGGATTTCTCGACTTCACATACGGCAGCTAATTCGTCCCCAACTGCCTACTAAACTCATCAACTTTCGAGAAAGCAAAAAATATGTGAACAAGGGACAAAGGGTGGGACTAAAAGGCGGACAGAAGGGACAATATACAATATGTATGTATGGCACCACAACAACATATTACACCATGGTAATATATTGCCCACCAGAACGGATTTAAATATTTGTGTAACATGGACTCGGTGAAGCAGAAGATCGCCTCGACCACATTGCTATCTCAGTTGCCCTCATCCTTAGCCTCGTCACATCATTCCTCTACATCTAAACATGATAGTGGTAATCTCAGCATAGCTGTTGTGCCACCACAAAACAATGACGACAATGACAACAATGACATCAATATGATTATTAAGCCGCCTCCCTCTGCTTATTCAGCTCCGCCACTGAACAATAGTTTATTTATTCCACATCCTCCTCCTCCACCACCCCCGTCACCTCCAATACCATCACCACCACCAAACTCCCATTATTTGCTTACGTCCCAGCCAAATCCAAATCAAAATAATGATTACGCCATTCCACTCAATTACCACCAAAGCTATCAACACACTGTGGTTAAAATGGAGGAAGGTGAAGTGAGTGTGCCGCCATGGATGATGAAAATGGAATGTACTATTACAAATGGTAGTAATGTAAATGGTAATGGGACGAAGGTTTATGGGAAGAGAGAGTTGGGACCAAACAATCACCATCCAAAAAGTTGGCATGGTGGTTACGGACGAGGTGGCTATTGGAATGAATACACAGGAAGCGGCCCGTACACAGGTGGCAGCCAGAATTGGAACAGTAGAGGAGGGGGCATGGGTCAGAGTCATTATCATCCATATCCTCCGAATCCGTATCACTCTGCTCCATCTATGCAGCATGTATCATATTACCCTCAAAGTCGAGGCACAAATGGTCTTAATCAATACCGAGTTGGAGGAGGCAATTATATTTGTCATTACAATCCCAACCGCGTTAATGCTAGAATGCTTCGCAGTTCATCTGGTATTCCTACACAAACACCAGCTTCCTACCCTTACCATCACCATCATCAAAACATTCACTTCGGTGCCAACAATCCCATTCATGCTCACCCTCTGGAAGAAAACCCCATGCATGGGAAAGCAATGCATATGTCACATTCCCACTCTTACAATGATGGAATAGCTCTCGGAGCACAAAGTGAAAGAGTCCCAGCTATGAGTGCTCAAGGCGAAACAGAATGTCTCCATCACCAGCACCAGTTTCATGTGCCGATACAAACCCCGCAACCACAGCTCCAAATGCCTTTCGATTCCTCAACTGAGCTCTTTAACAAGCTCCCACATGAATTGAAGAGAATTCCTCACAATACACAATCAGACAAGTTATGGGTCCTGGAATGTGATTGTGTCCGGGTTATTGAAGAGGGCGGAGAAGTTGGATTCTTGGCATCATTTTTGCCACAAGAGCTTGATGCCCTGTTTGGGGTGTTTGGTATTTTGCGGAAGAAAGTACCAGTGAATGTATGTCTGAGTAGGCGCAATGGAAAAGGTATAGACATGGAAAAGAAGAAGAGTCAAAAGTGTCGACTTCAGAATACATCTGGTATGACAATTGAGAAGGAAGTACTCTGTGACTACAAATGTGAGTGTATATTGTGCAAAGTTGTCGCAAGAGTTGCAAGAATCAATTGTGATGGAGTCACTGCACTATTGGTTTATCAGTTATCTGATAAAACTAGTGCTTTGCCATTTGATCATAACAAATCTGCGCACAAGCTTACTCAACAAGAAGAGCAGAATGCAGGATTGAGGATTAACTCTTCTATTAGTGGGCGACCTAGATATGGTGACTTTGGGCTCTCTGTTGAGCAGAAACAATTTATCATTGATAGTGGAACTTGTAGTAACAAGAAAGGCGCATTTAGTGATATTGCAACTATGATGACTGCATCGGAAGGAATACGCTGCTCAGAGGCTCAGCTTACAAATCCTGAAAAGCTTGAAGAAAATGTAAAAGAGTTTGTTAGCAATCGAAGGAGATCTTGTGACTATTTCTTCACAAAAGTATGGGGAAAGTGCGATATGTCTGGTCAACAGTTTTGTGAGATATTAGACATACTCAAGACTCCAATGGAAAACCGAATCAGCTGTCCTTGCATAAGCAATCATCCTGATAACTTTCACTTGCTAACTCCTGATTTCAGAATGACAATGTGGCCACATTTGGTCGTACATGATCATGACCACAATGGGTCGACCTGGAGTCACATCACTTATGAATTTGGTGATTGGCGGAATTTGTTGGAAGATGCTTTGACAATGTATCCTGAGGGTAAGCTTCTTCAGCTGGAGATGGATTTTTTTAAGGGCTGCTGTGATGGAGATGAATTTCAGACTGGACAATGTGGCTTCAGTGACCTAATCCATAGATATTTCATTTTGGTAATGGATTTGTCGAAATCAGAAAATCAGCACTCGGCTGGGAGGCTTTTGCGGCGTGCTCTACATATGCTGAATGAATTGGGTGGCGATTGCAATTGGGTACTAGTTGATGGTGGCAGAGCTCTTAACACTGCAATCAACAATGCAAATAGAGAGCGCATGGAAAATGCAACTACCGAAGGAAGAGTTGTGATTGAGATCATGAAGCGGGCTTGCCATGCTCACATGACACGCATGCCGAAATCAAGAGGGGGAGGAAACAGAGGTGCAGAGGGATCAATGCCCAAATACCTGCTTGACCAAGGGGTTGACAAAAAGACGATGAGAAAGGTGAGACATTCTGTGCATATGCTCTCTGCCACTGTTGCCACATTCCTGTACTAACTTGTTGAAAACAGATTGTTGGTTGTATGTTCCTTATTAGCTGCATCCCACCATCAGACAACACTTCTTATGAAGTAGCTATCAAACTCCTCATTGAGATGTTTTGCGACAAACTAAATGAGCATGTCAAGAAGAACTACTTAAATGGTAAACCACTAAATCTGGGCGGGCACATGTGTGGAAGACCTGGCGAAGTTGCCTCCACTCAAGGTATGGAGAGAACAGGAGGAAACATCAAGAATATCCTGCACGGACTCTGGGAGTTGCTACCCGATAAGAAGCGAGAGACAAGGAATCCATTTCACACTCTTCTTGCTTCAGCCATTCACAAGAAGTCCCACGCAAGTGGTAGCAAAGGACAAGTAGCAACAGAGCCTAACAAGCTCAAACAAGAAATCTTATTTGCATACTGGGCAATCAAACAGTATGCTCTCTACATTCCTCCTTCATCGCAGGCTCCTGCTTCCACAAAGAAACGCAAGAATTTTCCTGCAGACTTTCTGTACTCATTTGTTACCACAGAGACTGAGGAGAATGAGGCAACAGCTGATTGGACTACACCATTGCATGAAGTTTTTGGAAATCCTAGAGTCAGAGCCTTTACTTGGGTAGTACCTACTTCATCGTGCATGTTCACCGAGCTTAGCAATATGCTTCTTCAAGATGCAAACAGCATTTCTGGAGCCCCATTAGAGTTGCAGCAGACTTATCTTCAAGGTAACATGAGCTCAACTGAGCAAGTGACGGATGTTCAGCAATTAGCCACAATTCTCTCTGAGCTCTCTCCTCTTAGACAAAGGACTCTGAAGGGTACTCTGCACAACAAAATGTTGCTTGACACGCCAGATCAACAGGAAGATGAAGATTTCATTGATTATGTGCACAGGCGAGCGAAGCGCATCGCCCTCAGATGGGTTAGCTTGTGCCATTGTTTCATGACTTCTCCGACCTATGAAGCTCAGCGATCCTTCATGACGAGATCTGTGTCTACGAGTGAACAGACCATTCTTCCCAAGAGCCAATGCAATGCGGTGAATGATACTTAAGGTGACTGTGTTTCCATGTAGTCTCGGGTCCACTAGTACCCCGACGGAGAGAGGGATATATTCGTAGTAACTTCTTGCTGGAGTAATGATACAAGTGATTCGACGATCAAGTGTCTCAAGGTTTATTGTGTTGTCTTCTGAACATGTTGAAGGATTTGGAGAGGCCTCGGAAGTAACAAATATCTTGGTATAGGAATGGCCAGAATCAAAGGAAGAAGCATTGAATAAGATATGACTTGCCTTCTTGTATTGGAGCAAGACATTCTTTGCCTCTTCACAAGAAATGCCATTGATAAGTCCGACAACAGCATTGTAATCATCGGGTGAGATCCCAAAGAACTCTTGGCAGCTGTCACTACTGATTGGAGATGGGAAGAAAAATAAATCCGAAGCATCACCCATGGTTTCAAGATCTTGTGGTTGTAGGAAGCTTCCATCCGATTTTGAAACAAAGATGGCACGAAGAGTTGAATTAACTTTGGGTAATCGTGGTGGGGGCTTAGCATATTGCTTTGATAAAGGTGACAGTGCCACTTTCTTACGCTTTGTAGTACGCTGCCGTAATGTGTTCCCCAAGTTATTCTTTTGGAAGAATGGATGAATGCCAGGTGAGATGGAGAGAGTGGCCAAATTCTCATTCAAGTTGTTGATCCGCTCGGTCGGCATTATGACGTAGGTTGGCAGCTGATCCGGCCCAGATGGGTTGCATTGAATACCGCCATCCTTCTCACTCCTTGTGTTATCAGAAATTGTTTGATTAGGAAAGGTGATGCCTCTGACTTTGTTGACAAAAAAGAAGTCAATGTCATTCAAGTTGAAGACCTTCTTGGTAAAATGCTCCTTGAGCTCCTCCCACGATTCTGCTATATAGAATGCTGGAGACCCAACAGAGCTGAGTTTCCCTGTCCATTGAAATAGATGAATTTTGTCTGGGCCATCATGTTGGAGGTAGAAGAATGATTCGACAATAGCGAGATGCCAGGACTGCGAACATTTCTGTCGGAACACAGCGAAGCATCCACTTGCACCTTGGGGGAGGTTGGGTACACATGTACAGATGAGGTATGTTGAAAGGCCTTCCTTCTTCAATGCCACCCTTGATGTAATGGTTTCATAAGCAAGTGAGGAGTTGTTACTGATTGACCACATAGGTCGTTGTCCCTGAGAGAAAACATCCAATATCTCGACGGAGTCAGCATCACTTTCCGCGGGTGATTCGTCGTATCCCAATTGGGACAAGCAATGAATTCGTTGCGGTAATGGTGACTCGTCCTTTCTTAGATCAGTTCTTCTCTTCAAAATCTCGACAGAGTCAACGTCGCTTACCGCGGGGGATTCGTCGTGTCTCAACTGAGACGAACAATGAATTCGTTGCGGTAATGGTGACTCATCCTTTCTTAAATCAGTTCTCCTCCCTTGCTTAGAAATGTGGGGATGGCATTTCGATTTCTTGTCGATGCATCTTTTACATTTGTTCGAACCCGCAACCTTGACACACGCTGATTTAGCCTTTCGGCATTCGGTACAGGCCATGGTATGACGTGTAAAAATAACACTAGTTGGTTTATCCTTCGGCGGGCAAAAGAGACATGTAATATTTTTCTGTGTTAGAGCAAGATTGATAATATTTACATTGGCATTATTCAAACACACTTCTCTCACCTAATATTACGCCAAAGTAGCTGCTGGAATAAAAATCCACCAATATGTGATGTAGTAGCCGTGTCCCCCCCTTGTTTTGATGTTATGTTGATTGGAATTTTTGCAAATAAAGTTATTATGTTGTCTTGTCCGGGTCCAGGGGATGTGAAAGAGTAGTGGGTCGTGATGTTTGCACTATTACTCTATGCGATGGACAACCAATGGGGGAGGAGGCTTTGACGGATGTTATCAACTTTGCCGCTCGCACAAATAGAGGGAGGCTTTTGACGGATGTTATCAACTTTGCCGCTCGCACAAATAGAGGGAGGCTTTTGACG